>JAMPIV010009189.1:0-219241 GCA_024509875.1 Oreohelix idahoensis | reverse complement strand
GATCCTATCAGCCGTAGTATTTGATTTCTTAAATTCGTATGAGGCTTCAATTCACATCTATGCCAAGAGTAATCTTGGGCGAAGGGTAGGCACCTTTGAAGACGCTCAGTAGATACTCTGAATTGTGGCCACTATTGGACCATCACTGCTAAACAAGGGGAGTAAATCCCATGACAATGATGATGTTGATTACAATAGTGATGTTGATGATTGTCGGAGTCAAGTGTAGTGATGGGGGATGGTATTGTAGAATTGAAGATAGTAGCTCGTGATCACCATACATGCTCACGACAAAATGAAGACGCTGAAAACTGGTTTCCCGAAGTGTAATATGTCAGACGCGGAGAATCCGCCAACAATATCGCCAATACATACACTGACTTCTGAGCATGTACCCACATTTCATATCAATCTTATTCACATGATAACTTTACCCTGCATTTTAAAACAACAGATTCTTCAAATGAACACACACTGTTTTCAGTCAGCATTCTTTCACTCAACTACCACGTCACATCAGAACCACCGCCGCTCTGCTCACTCCCGGAAGTGCGTCAGTGCGCGGAATATGAACTACTTGAAAAAACCCGACATTCCATAAAACAGGCGAATCTCTTAACAATAAAGCTGAAAGGATGCTGCAAAGTTAATATCTGCTTAACAGTTATAACGGAAGGGAGGGAGGGGAGACATGATGTATTTTGGTATGTCTTCTCGTGAAAGGGCAAGAATTTAAATATATACAGATACAAGCTTAAGCGTCTTTTGGCAGAGTAGTGATTCCCTAACAAAAATGAGTGCTATTTAGGAACTAAGAAAAGCAAAGAAAATAGTAGAGGCATTACCATAGCAGATATTGCCGTAGGGGAATGAAATGTAAAAGATTACACTATATGCCACATAATTATGTTCGCTCTCTTGTCCTCTCCGGCAGTATTGAACTACCTTTATTGTGCGTACTAATTATGTGAACTATTAGATTGTCGGCACATTCTATTTTCCTACCTTCCGACAGTATTTGGTATTCTCGAGTCAATGTTTACGCTCCTTCTATTCATTTGTGTTGTGTTTGTGGACCTGAGAGTTTGATACAAATCAGACCAGATTGGCGGGCAAGGTTATTTTCGTGTAGTGACCCAGTGTTATGTTTCACGGGGAGCTCAAGTCCATTATCGAAATTGGTGACTGATTACTGACACATGGATGATGTAAGAAACTCCCGGACAGACGTGTTTGGCCAATATGTTGCAGGATGAAGGTGGATGTAAATATTGCCGAGAATAAACGGAAATAGCAACTCCATATACGGAAAATTGACCGTTTGAATTTTACAAACGTATGAGTCATGCAGAAAATTCCATGAGGACAGTCATCATAACATGAACTTTTAAATGTATTGGCTGGCATTTGAGGCGCGAATAGACAGTCATGTTGATTGGAAGTTTTGTCGGAAACGCCAGGTGTGAGCGTGGGCCGGAAAATTGTAATATAACGTAGAACATTTAGACTTTCCAGAAATCGTCAAAAGCAAACAGCTCGGACCGAAGCCAGAATGGATTCTGACCGGAAAACACGTATTGGAGCACATTTTGCTTAATACAATAAGGAAACTCCACCTTTTAATACGGAAACCAAACTCCTACTGGACCTACTCACAAAGCCACAGATGGACTCTATAATCGAAATAATACCCCAGATGTGTGTTCGAGGCAACTGCATCAATTTGCCGAGACTATTCAACTGAGCAAGAAGTCTATGTCCCAGTATTGTGGTGAGTTGTAACATATTTTATACTTTGAATTTGACATGTTTGTGCTTGCTGATGGTTATGCAGGTCCGTACGAAGCTGGCAAACTCAGCATGTGAAAATGATATATTCAAGAACCATCACAGCAAAGCGCTGGCGATTGCTTCGTGCTAGTTCTCTCAGGGAAAGAAAAGCAGCGGTAACCCCAGACTCCAAGTGGAGAAGGGAGTGGATGATGATGATATCATCTATTTATCTACCTATATATATACCAACACAAGCTGAACCTACTATAGATCAAGAAAAATAGATAATACTGAGATACTAAGATATGGAAGATTTAAGAGACGTTATGAAAGAATGTATTCGGAGAAGTCAAGAAGATAATCACACCATCATAGCGTTTAGACGATGGAATTAGATTGACCATGCCATCAGAAGAGGTCCGGCACCATTACAAAAACTGCAATGCTAATTAAACAGACCCCAGATGGAAGGCTAAAGAGTAACCGATAAAAAAACAACTTGGTGTAGAAATGTGAAGGCCGACATGAAAAGCAAGAACCAGAGTTAAGGTCGAACACGAATGATGTCCACCTACCTAGTAAAATGGAGAGTTTATTGCTGGCCTACAAGAAGCCATCAGGAGTGATGGTCACTGAATGCTTTGTCACTCAGGGCTAAGAATCACAGAAGGTGACGATCGACCAGGCTTTTGATAGAGAAAAAGAAAACAAAGGGCTAAGGTCATGGACTGGCAGACCTAAGAGAGAGATTGAAAAAAGAATAAGCTTAGAGAGATTACTAAAAGACAGATTAGAGAAACCCTCATGAACTTCCAAGAGTCCAACAAAAGACAGACCCTTGAGGGACTAATAGCAGACTGGCCAACAACATTTCTTGGTCAATATTTTTTTATAAACTTAATAGATTTCTAAGCCAGTGGTAGTCAACAAGGGCGCATGGTGCACACTATGGTGCATGGATTTTTGTAAAGTGTTCATGCTATCAATGGGGTGCATAGAAGGGTGCTTGGAATAAAAATTGAGCACAGAGGTGCACTGCATAAATTAGTCTGAAGTGCTAACGTCAACTTTAACTTCCAAAATTGTTAATACTTGACGTCACACTGTATAAAAAGTCTATCCGCCCATTGACAATATTGATCACTTCATTGAAATCGGTGCACTCAGTCTATAAAAGTGATGAAGTAATTGATTTAAAGCTAAGCAGCATTCAAAAATGATGACGTCATATAAGTTTGTGCATATGTAGCCTACTTTCCATATTTTGTCTCATAATTTAAACTAATAAAGGATTTATATTTAAAAAGAATTTCAGCTTTAGTTACTTTTCTCTTTGGTTAATTTTAGGTTCTAATAAGAACAAAATTATTTTATAGATTTCCCATGCCAAGAACGTGTACGGCCGCTAGTATCTATACATATATGATTAATTTCATGTTGCAAAAAACTCACACACAAAAACTAAGGAATTTCAAGATGGCCAGACAACAGATAGTAAGCAACTACACGTGAGCTGTGTTGTTCCCGTTTGGCCTCATTTTCGGAGGTTTTTCTTTCCTCTCTCCCTTAATCGTGTCGTTGTTCCCATGCACGGCCACAAACTCTGTAAACTCGAGGCCCTTCATGTCCGGCCTTCCTCCCATAGTCTGTCCCGTCTCTCACTCCTACGATTTTGCTTAAAATAGTGACATACTATCCTGAAAACATCAGACTTCAGGCATTGGGCCATTTACGACGTTTGTCGATTTTTTTTATCTATTTTAAAATCTCAGATTATTGGAAGTATTTTCCCAGATATGATAATTCAATAATACATTTTGTTAAGTTATACTTTTAAAATTTACTATTATTATGTTTAACTTTATGGGGCTAGTTATTTTGCTCTTAAATTGTTACAAGGTGTGCGCAACTGTAACTTGTACATTTGAGTATTTGCTCTCTAAATTATCATTACGATGAAAATAAGACTCAGATATATATATATATATATATATATATATATATATATATATATATATATATATATATATATATATATATATATATATATGGACATGTGCCATAATATAATCGAGAGACCCTGTGTCGAAGTTGAACTGAGCGCGCCTCGCCAAAACGAGGTAAAATGTTATTTAAACAACAACAAAAACACTAAATTACGTGTAGAGCACTAAGACTTCTTGGATGCATGGGTTTCTTAAAGCCGGGTGTAAGGGTGCATGAAACTTTTAAAAAAAAGTATGAAGACAACTGTTCTAAGCAACTCCAAATATTAAAGTAGAGAAGAAATAAGTCGTATATGCTTTAAGTTAGCTATTTCGACGAAATTTTTGACAATTTATAACTTGTAGCATTAACATGTATATCTGTGAAAGGCAGGAAGCAGAACGGCTCACCTGGTTATTTGATTAATCCGTCATCGACATGTTAGTTCATGAGACCCTTATTGAGAAGTGACACTGTACAACACCAGGGACACAGTTGCACGATTCAAATAGTCTTCTCTGGTGTCATTATGAAATGTTCATGTTACGTATATATTTCTAACCAACGAACCTCTCTACAGAATTCTCTCTTTAATCAGGCTTTGATGTTGCTTTCTTTAGCTGCTATAGTGTTTAAAATTCTATTGGCTTTGGGTAGGGACAAGCTGCAATCATTACGTGCGATATTTTACAATTGGTTGATATTAATTTAATATGAAAGAGATGAAAGATTCACGATTCTAAATTTAGATGATACACATTTAAGCAAGAGCGGTGGGGGTCGTGGTCTGCTATGGGTGGAGCGTGGCACATGAGAATTAAAAGAAGGTTAAACTGAAGGTGCTCAGAAAAAATCAATTCAAAAACTAAAATAAAATAAAGATAAACTTAGAAAGGAGAAGAGATACGTGATAGAGATGACTCCTTCAAGTAGTTGAACTACTGAGAATCAATAGAAGTTAAATATAGGACTTTGAGAATGTGCAGAAATAGAGTATCAAAGAGAATGTGACCCAAAAAAATCATCATCATACCCTTCAACACCCCGTGGTAAACGTATACCAAGTCTTCCTGTCACGTGCCACAGCTTCACGTCTTGCTGCGCCTTCCTCATCATTTTTTATATCTGTTTCTAGTTCTCTTCGCCGTGTGTTTTTCAGCCTATCTCTGCTTCTTGTACCCTGTGGTTTCCAGAATTATGACTGGAAGTGCTGTGGGTCTAACAGTACATGGTAATATACACCGTGCGTTGATTCCCATTCTATAGATACTTTTTTTTCCTGCAGTTTGAAATCACATTTTAAAAAGATACGCCCCATGTCTTTGGTTTATGGCAACTGATATTTTCATGGTTACGCCATTACACACAACATTTTTTTTTTAAACAAGCCATTCTGACAAGTACTGTGGAGGCCACATTTTCACTCTGGCTCGATGAAATAGTGAAATAAGAGTAAAAATAAACTGAATTTAAGAAATTAATTATTAGAAGTTTTGACACTGTGGATCAGGCAAAAGCCTTGAAAAGGGCTATTACTTTATGACAATTACAAATGGGAACAGGTGCATCTGTTTGTTATAGATGCTATCGTCAGTGGAAGCCTCAATTGATACACGCGGAAGATTGTCGCTAAAATGTATTCTTCTTTGATCCTTAGCCGCCGACCGTCAAAGCAGTCAGTGTGTGGTGGATTGATTAAGTGATTTCATATATCTTTCTCTTTATCTTCATTGTTTTCTTCTACCTTCTCTGTCACCTAGCCTGTAGGAATTTAACGTTCCCATATTCACACCTCTGTCTTTCTTATAATTTAGCAAGCAGTTTATGGCTGTTAGAATTTAATTGCATTCTCTTTGATGCAGGTTTACGAGCAGACCTGGTCCCGCTCACCTGTAATTATCTCGGCAGCGATCATAAAAATCGCCGTAATGAGATCAGTCAGTGATGGAAAGGGGAGACAATTTGTCTAGTACCTTTGCCTGGATTCGTTCGTTGTAAGTTAATTTACAAGATGCAAACCGCCATATCAAAGACTCTCGCTATAATTCATTTACGACCACTTCCGCAGATGGCGAGAGTGAGGCGATAATATATGTAGATTCTATTTCATCTAGATCTTAATATAGACCTGGCTTCGGAATTGGTGCGATAAAAGGTAGAATTTATGTAGATTTTCCAAAGGTGCCAACATCTGGCAAGAGTCTGCTAGTTACAACTTTCCTTTTGATTCTTTGTCAGTTTCATGTATATATACCAGAGTAATCTAACTTTATTCATTCAGACTCCGCAGTTTCTCTAGACATATCTAGCTTCGTTTCTAGATTACTTTATTAAGTATAATCTCAGTTTGCGTTGGAGAATAGTCTTAAGTAGTGCTGTGTGAGTATTTGGGTCACCCAAAACCTAACAGCGGTTTCTGTTTATGTATAGCAGAGAATAACTGGACGAAAAGAACTATTTTTCTGAAATTTATATTGTAACTGGCATTGAGTTCCAGAGTTCTTTTTCCAATAATCAAAGTTTTACAGCCGGCCCGTGGTGGTGACTAAATCAAACATTTAACAGAATCAAACCTGTGACATATACAAGTAATGTAACAACCACTGTGTTGAGAAGAAGATAAATCCTGAACAGAGTTATTTACCCGCAACTCGAGGTAACGATCGATTATTTCAAGCTACTGTACCCTTGTGTACATTAGACATCTTAATTATTTTACTACCTGGACAAAAATTGAAGTGACATCATTTATCAGCATCCTGCGTACCATAGTGAAGCGAGCGTTTCCCAAGATTTGAATTTATTAGCCTTGGAGAAGCTGGGGCTTGTTTCGCCAAAACACACCCTTGGATGGGCTTATGTTCCTTTAACAATTGTTCCAGATGTGGTGAAAGTGCCTATTAGGTAAGAACGCATGTCTTTGTGATCACAAGTGTGTCAGAGCGAGAAAATGCAGGGATGATATAAATCTTTGATTTTATAATCCATATATCCATTGATTGTTTTTTTCTTCTTAAAGATTACATATGCTATCTATTTCAGAGTAGATCACAGGAAAAACCTCTGTTATTTACTGAAGAGAGAAATCCTAGACTATAGTGTATAAATCTGTGACTCTTTGGGGGCGAATAACTTCTCTTATAACGGGATCTTGGTTCAACAGAGGGGGAAAGGATTACACCTATGGGTCAGCTCTGTTATTGATTTCTTCATCTTCTTCTTTGATTCTTAGACGCCGACCGTCAAAGCAGTCAGTGGCCATTACGCCTGGTGGCGTCTTGTAGGGCAACAACAAATTGATTCCACTTTGCTCGGTCGGCGACCATCCTTCGTACAGTGCCCCAACTCTGGTTCATTCTTTGCATCTTGGCCTCCACAGTCCTCCGCCAAGTTGTTTTTGGTCGGCCTCTCTTTCGTTTTCCTTCAGGGGTCCATAGCATAGCTGTTCTTGTGATGGCATCGGGGTCTCTTCTGAGGACATGGCCAACCCAGCTCCAGCGTCTGCCAGCCAAGATGGTGTGCATGTCCTCTTGCTTGCTCCGAGTAAGCAGATCTTGGTTGGTGATTGTTACCGTCATTTTTGTCGGTTCCAGAAGATGTAAATCTATTTTATATTTTTGATAATCGAAGGTACAGAACTGTATGTTAACTACCTGACACAGGTTGATTAGGGGTTACCTTCCCTGTGTTTATTCTTTCTTAAGACGGGATAGTTAACTGTTCTCAAATCTGTTCTGTCTACGCATGCGCTAGCTTTTAGCGCGAACCGAGCAGACTTCCGTCTGTGAGGGTTATGAGCTGGTTTCTGCCGGACGAAGATGTCCGTTGTGTCTTCTCTGCATTATCTGGGGAAAAGATAGTCTTGTCATATTAGTGATTCCCCAGAGTTATTCTGTTCATCTGGAATGACGACAGGTGTTATTTGTGTAGTGTTTGGAATTCTGTCCAAGGTAAAATTACTTTATTATTACGCAAAGTTTGCAAAACATTTAGTATGAACCTGTGAGTAGCGCTCACAGTTCTTGGGATCCAGAGTCCATTATGTGTGCTTGACGTAGCCAGTTAGGTCTATTCGTTTAAGTACTTTATAGAAGCACAATAACCATATATTGTTATGAAACCCGCAGGATGGCGGTACGTTTCAGCATTAAAGATAATACATGCCTATGGAAAAATGTACAGTTGTTTATCAACCATTATAAGGCCCGTCATTACGGCCTATAATTTTGAGCAGAAGAAGAAGTACCTGAAAGGTGAAACCAGATGAAGTCTTGACATTATTATCAAGTTCCCAGACTTCCATATTAAGCAACTATATTTGTTTAAGGACTACCTGACGCGTTCAGTCAGAGGCCCTGAGCTATAGTAGGAAAAGAATGGGTTGTCAAGCCAGCGTTATTAGCATCATACCTACGAGCTATACAGAACTGATGATTGTAAAGGGCAATTTTTACTATCTTGCAATATAATACATTTATATTCTTATGTTCGCAAATATTTTGGTAAGCAAAGTATTTCCTTTTTAAGTGCTTAAGGAGAAGTCATTTTTGGGTTGCTTCCCTTGAAAATAGTTCTGTCATCTTCGATCGGACTCCGCAGACGACTCTAGGCCTACTGCGATTTATTCTGTGGCTGGGTAGGAATAGATTGTTCTTGCTTCAGTATATCTATGGCCTGAATTTATACGTAGTGTTTGTATGAGTAGGACGAGTCTGTCTTATATATGGATATCTTTGCATTTCTAAGTCGAACTAATTTGGTTGTCGCTAGAAAAGGTCAAAGGCTATGCAGCGGAAGTATCGCTAGCAAAGGGTGTGATCCATGGCTGTCATCCTGTGAGGATGCCGAGTTTTGTTGTAGCAGGCTTTTTGCCGAAATAGTGATCTATACATGGATGGGGAAAAGTGATAATCATTTAGACATGTTGTATGTACTTTACCCCAGTGTTTATTCTCTTTTGCCAAGGAATGGCAAAGTTATATTTCGCATAAAAAGGTAAAACCACAATTTATTATGAACTTGGGCTTCGCCATCGTTGTTGATAAGCAGATGCACAGTGGTACTTTTAAAAAGAATATCCATTCAAAGGAAGAAGACATTCCTATGTATCAGCACTGGATTGTATGATATTATTCAATTACCTCTATGAGAGAACCTATGAAGAAATGAGGACATTTAATGAATGACTAATTTTGGTCTATATTCTATAGTGAGTGAAGCTCACGAGAGAGAGAACAGCCATGTTGAAATTCATATACTTTGTATTTATCGAGTGAGAAAAAGGGATGCCTGTACTATCGCTCGATGAACCAAGAGATCACTGCTACATGTGAGAACCCATGTCTGGGATTCCTATATTATGAAATATATATATATTGAACTTTACGTGAAGGAATATTCGCTAGACGAGGTTAGGTCTAGGAGCCTTCCTATGTATTGGTTATGGTCTGACGTGCCCAGTCAGTAAAGCCAGATGATTTACATGATGGAACGCTGAATGCTTATTTACGAATGCTCCATTATGATATTTGCCAAGCATGAATGCTAACTTAAGATGATATTCCTGTGATCAACATTATGCTGTCTATGTCGACATTTGTTCCTGTAACCATACACGTACTGTCCAAGTGTGCGTCCCATTAAATGTTATAAAAAGACCACCGTAGTTCCAGTACTTCTTGAATTCGAACAGTGTGAGTATGAGTGATGTACTACCAACCTGTCAACTCTATCGAATCATTCTACCATTCGCGTACTGACATTCAGATACACACTCATTGTTTACACTCACATTCTTGTCGGAGCCTCATCACGTTCCAGGACAAGATGACCTGTATGACCAAAACTGTGCTGGGTTTGATGAGTTGACAATCGTTACACTTTACTACACCAGTCCCAACATCTACATTTATCCACTGGTGGACATTCACATCATTTAGCAAATAAAGCATGATTCAACAACTAGTAGCCAGTATGAGTTAACAACTACACAAAGAAAGAGTTTAACAACTGGTGTGCCAGCTTCCTGGGTCAACCTGCACAGTGACCATATTGAGAAGTAAACTACTGAGACCAGACGTTCCTTGGGGTCTGTTACGACACACAAATACATCAACAGTACAACTCTACAGTGATGTCAGCGTGACCTGTCCTGTCGAGAGTATGCAGTAACTAGGTCAGGGTTTGTTGACATTTGGTTCATTGGACATTTGCCATACAACTGACAGTGTTACACAGCAAGCTTGGTTGAAACATAGAACATTACACATCAGGACTGGAGAATATTTGACAGTGTTTGCGAAAGAAAATGTTATTGAACTGAGAAGTCCTACATTGATTGTTATCATTCAAATCAACGATGGAGCTTCTATTTCTGTGTTGAATTTAAAATAATTAGACCAGAAGTATTTGTTTAATAAAGTACCACAGTACTGTACTATTAGGCAGTGTAACTGAGCCTTCATTCCAACACATTCTTTCTGCAACACTCTATTTACATCATATTGCCATACTATTTATGCATTTATGTATTTATGTTTAACTATTTATATGTGATATTTGTTTGTATCCAGCGGGTTGTTGTTTCGGTTGGGCGGTGTCACACAGCAGAGTATCCCACGTAATAGAGGGTCTGATGTGTGCGTTTCTATAGGTGCAATTTTCTTCATTGAAAATTTGCTGCGACAGCTGTTGCTATTAGTGTTAGCTGTGAAGTCTGTACTCATTGTTGTTTTTGTAATATTCCTCTGTTCTTTAGTTTGTTTTGATTTGTTTGTAATTTGTTGGTCTACCCTATTCTATCTTTCAGTTCTATTCTCAATTTATATTTATATACTGTGGCGTTATTTGTATTTGTTATCCTCTTGCGGTTTATCTTTTATTGTTTTTCCAATTTTATTTATTTCATTTCCGCAAATGTTTTCATGTTTTTCTGTATAACTGTTTTGTTTTGTGCCTGATCGACATACACTATTTAAAATATAGTTGATCATATAAATTGATGTACAAGAATCAACTGATAGTTAATTGCTATTACTAAAGGTACACAGTTGATGATATAAAACACTATTTCTGGTGCACTGCACTTATATTATAGAGTGAACCAGCAACTTATAGCTGTTATTATATAAGGATTTATACAAGACCTTTGTAAGGCTTGTTTCCCACAGTGATTGGGATAGTTAAGTACTATTTTTCACAGGTTACAAAGTTATCATACAAAGTCTTTGATTAAGACTAAGAAAGTAAATTTATTTACTTTTGCAAATTACTGATCTTATTAGACAAGATGTCTACCTTAGATTATTTTATCACACAAGGCAGGGCTCTTGATATGACTGGTCAGCAGTTAGAAGAATGGGCAGTTGCTCAATATGACAAAGCATTGGCTGCTGAAGAAAGAAAAGCATTGATTGAAGAAAAGAAATTAGAAGCTGAGGAAAGAAAATTACAAAGAGAGGATGAACAAAAGAAATTGCAGATACAGACTGATGAAAAAAGATTCCAGATGGAAATGGAAAAAGAGAAAAGAAAAGATGAAGCTGCTGCTGAAGAGAAAAAATTACAGGCTGCTGCAGAAGAGAGAAAATTACAAGCTGAAGCTCAAGAAAAAAAAGCAATAAGAGAACATGAACACCAAAAAGAACTTTTAGCATTTGAGTTAGAAAAGTTAAAGTTAACAAACATAAGTAATGTTAATCAAGCATCTAGTGGTAATGGTAAACCCTTTACTTACAAGGTCAAGGTACCAGCGTTCAACCCTTCCAGTGATGACATAACATTCTGGCTAAACAGATTTGAACGCTCGTGTCGAGCACATAATGTGGACAAATCACAATATGCTAACCAGTTATCAGAAAATCTGAAAGGTGATTCTCTGACTAGTTTAAGTTTGGTTGAAGAGGCTGACAAAGATAACTATGATGTTATTAGGGCAGCCTTATTAAAGAAGTATCAGTTGTCTGAAGAGGGTTATCGGAAGTTGTTTAAGACAATGGTGCCTGAGGCAGGTGTAGAATTCTCAGAATTCATTGCAAGGACACGTCTTACATTTGATCGTTGGATTGAGCTATCCAAAACAGAAAAGACTTATGAAGCCCTTATGGACTTGATACTCAGAGACAAGATTATGTCAAGTATAAATAAACCTTTCCTCGAATTCTTACATGAGCGTAAACCTAAGTCTCTAAAAGAAATGGAACAGTATTGTACCCAATACGTCACTGCACATCCGGACGTAGCTATTAGCAACAGTAAGGTTAAAGAAGGTATGCCAGTTGCTTCTGCAACACCATACAACCCTAATCACTCTCACAAATTCCAAGGACCTCAAAATAGGTTTAATAAAAAAGGTAACTATTACAGTTATCAGAACCAAGGTAACCAATCATTTCAGGGTTCTTCTTCGAATACCTGGAGAAGAGCTGACAGCCCTCGATTCAGGGGTGGTCATAATTACAGGAACTTTCGCAAAGGAAGTCATTCTAGAAACTATCCAAGTTTTCCTTCATGGAGACAACAGGATCATAATTACCGAGATACTCATTATAATGAATATGATGATAGTAACCAAAGGAGCTATGATTCAAACCCGAGTAGAGGTTATAATAGTGGAAACAATGATAAGTACAGAGGCAATAATAACAGAGGTAGAGCACAATTCAAAAAACATAAAGCTCATTACCAGGCGAACTCTGCACAGCAAGAGTCCCACGAAGCCTATAAACAAAATAAAGATAATGATGACTCTAATAATATGGCATGTGCCGCTTTTGATTTTGGGAGAGCATCTCAGTGCCCCCAATGCAAAACATTATTTGAGCCAACCACAGTGTCTACTTTAAGCTGTGGCCATCCTCTTCCCGCTCTTCCTGCGTCAATCGCGCATGATGGGAGAGGTTCTCTTGTCTTACACAAAGGTTTAGTAAATGACAATCCAGTCTCAGTACTTTTTGATTCTGGATGCACAACTATTGGGGTTAGGCAGTCACTCATAGATCCTTCTCATTCTACAGGCAAAGTAGTCAAATGCGTAACATTTGGCGGCACCATAGAGAAATACTCTACCGCTATCATTAGGATTGCTACTCCTTTCTTCACAGGAGATGTACACGCATGTCTTTTGCCGGATCCGATCGCTGATCTTATCATCGGTCGCATTCACGGAGTCAAAGAATGCACTCCGGAGCAAATTTCCGTTTGGGAAAATCAAAATATGCAATCTGCTAATGCAGTAGTCACTAGAGCTCAAGCTCTCAATATGCCTGAAACTTCATCTGTTGAAGATAATGAAGTGCATAACCAAGATGATCCCTTGGTAATTTCTCGTGACTCGTTTATAAAACAACAAGAAGAAGATCCGACTCTTAAGAAATTCTTCACTCTTGTAACAAAAGGTGATCCGAATAAAGATTCAAATTGTAAATCTTGGATTACAATGAAGAATGGCGTACTTGTACGTATGGTGCAAGACTCCACTAAGTCAAGTCATTCTCAGATTCTTGTACCCAAGAATTTGAGAGTTAAGATCTTACAACATGCACACGACTCTCAGTGTGCTGGTCACATGGGTTTTTCCCGTACAAAGTCAAGAGTTCTTGCGGCTTTCTTTTGGCCTTTTGTGAACAAGGACATACGGATCTATTGTCGATCCTGTAAAGTATGTCAAGAAGTCAAATCCAAAGGTCCTCGTCATGCTGCGCCTATTCAGGCTGCAGATATTCCTATTCGTCCATTCCAGAAAATGGCGATAGACATCATTGGTCCATTCAAGATCAAATCTGCTAGAGGACATCAGTTTATCTTAACGTGTGTAGACATGTGCACACGTTGGCCAGAGGCTATCCCTCTAAAGAGCATTACTACCGCTGACATTGCAGATGCTCTTTGGCTTATATTTTCTCGGCTGGGATTCCCCGGAGAAATATTATCAGATCATGGCACCCAACTGATATCGGATACCATGTCTCAAGTAATGTCTACTCTACAGATAGAGAGATCTTTGAGTAGCATCTATCATCCTATGTCCAATGGGATGGTCGAGCGACTAAATAGAACACTTAAGAACTTATTAGGGAAGATAACTGAGGATCATCCTCAAGATTGGGATAGGGTTTTACCCGCGGCCCTCTTCGCGTACAGAGAGGTCCCCAATGAACATACAGGGTTTTCGCCCTTTGAACTTGTCTTTGGCGCGCGACCGCGCGGCCCAATGTCTTTGCTGCATGATCTTATAACAGCTGACAATATTGACGATGACACAAAATCTTCTTACGAGTATGTCATCGCGCTGAGACAAAAGATTATCGAAGCATGCAAATTGGCAACGTCCTCTTCTGAATTTGCTAAGCAGAAGGCAAGACAATTTGCTAATAAGAAGAGAACTTTACGACAACTTTGTCCTGGTGACAAAGCATTTGTTTTGCTACCTTGTCGTGAAAATAGACTCCTTATTAGTTGGAAAGGTCCGTACGATATAATATCGAAAATTTCAGATGTTGACTACATCGTCGATATTAACGGGAAGCATAAAACCTTCCACATCAATATGCTTACGGAGTTCCATGAACGTCCTGACTATCTACAGCCTATTTTCCAGGCAACGGACGATTCTCATGTCAAACATGGTCATTACTCATCACTGTCTGTAATACAGGATGAGGAAACAAGTTTTTCGGATGTTAATCTCCCGCTTCCAATGATCCCACTTCATTCTAGTGAATCATGGAAAGACGTTACTGTTTCTCCTGATTTGTCTCTAGGAGAACGGCGACAAGTTTCGTCTATGTTACAAACATTTCAGGATGTCCTCACTGACATCCCTGGACAAACTCATGTCATTGAGCATGACATTGTTCTAACTGAACATACTCCAATTAGGGTTAGGCCTTATCCTATCCCTATACATTTCCAAACACAGGTTGAAAAGGAGTTGGATGAAATGATAGATTTACAAATAATCGAACCATCCACTTCTGCATATTCTTCGCCGATGGTTATTGTTCGAAAAAAAGACAATAACATACGTCTTTGCGTTGACTATCGCAAATTGAATCAAGTTACGAAGTTCGATGCTGAACCTATGCCTTTACTAGAAGAGTTACTTACTCGTCTTTCTAAATCGCATTTTTTCACTAAACTTGATTTGTCTAAAGGATATTGGCAAGTTCCATTATCCGAACGCGCCAAACCTCTTACCGCTTTCTCTACTCCCAGAGGCCTTTTCCAATGGAATTTTATGCCTTTCGGCCTTATGAACGCACCAGCTACATTTGTACGCATGATGCGTCGAATCCTATCGTATCGGTCAGATGTCATTGCTTATCTAGACGACATCTGTCTTTTCAGCGATACTTGGGAAGATCACTATTCAGGATTAGTTGAATTATTATCAACTCTGCGTGAGTATAACCTGACAGCAAAACCATCTAAAGCTTGTATTGGCTTTAGCGAAATTGCTTTCTTAGGCCATCGAGTAGGTCACGGTTTCTTGAAGACAGAAGACCATAATATCACTAAGATACTTAACATCTCTATCCCTAGGACTAAAAAGCAAGTGCGAAGTCTTTTAGGTCTCATACAATTTTATGGACGTTTCATTCCGAATCTGTCCTCTATCATGGCACCTCTCTCTACACTATTAAAGAAAGGGTCGCCTAACATGGTTCACTGGTCTCATGAATGCCAATCTTCACTAGAGAAGATCAAAACTATGTTTTCATCACCACCTATTTTAGTGTTACCTACAACAGATAAGACATTTGTTCTTCGTAGTGACGCTTCATCCACTGGGATTGGAGCGGCACTAATGCAAGAGTACTCTGGAACTCTGCATCCTGTAATGTACATATCCAGAAAACTTAATGCTGCAGAAAGGAATTACTCGGTTTTAGACCGTGAATTATTGGCAATGGTTTGGTCAATTCTCAAACTCCAAAGATTCCTTCTGGGCGCGCATTTCGTAGTGGAAACTGACCAAAAAGCTCTTACGGCTATCCAAAGTAAGAACTTGAAGAGCTCGAGATCAACTCGATACGCAATCGCTCTTCAACCTTTTCATTTTTCGGTACGAGCTATCCGTGGTTCAGAAAATGTGATGGCGGACATTCTGTCCAGATGCCCACATGATGCCACTTAACTGTTAAATATTGGATCTTTTTAATATGTATAACTTTACAACAGTTATTTTTTGTTTCTTTACTAAGATACACATTTGTAATTTAATAATAGAATGATGGTATCGCTACTTAGCGGTTTATTGATGTTAATTCACCGCTGTTCTTTGATGATTGTTTCTTCATAAATCATAAATTTAAGATTGTAGTGTGAATTTTTGGTATGCATTGTATAATTACCAGAATTGTATTATACGTACATCACACCTTCCTGGAAACATTTATTCGTAGGGAAACAATTTCTCTCAGATTTTGAGATATATATTCTCACCAGTCATATTAGGAATTATAGTTATTCCTGATATTTTCATCTGCGCAGTATTCTTGCGTTGTGAGCCTATTCTACGGTGCTCCTAGATGTATTTAAAAAAAAATTTTATTTTTTTTTTCCCGGGAGGTGTGGTAAGACTGTAAAGGGCAATTTTTACTATCTTGCAATATAATACATTTATATTCTTATTATGTTCGCAAATATTTGGTAAGCAAAGTATTTCCTTTTTAAGTGCTTAAGGAGAAGTCATTTTTGGGTTGCTTCCCTTGAAAATAGTTCTGTCATCTTCGATCGGACTCCGCAGACGACTCTAGGCCTACTGCGATTTATTCTGTGGCTGGGTAGGAATAGATTGTTCTTGCTTCAGTATATCTATGGCCTGAATTTATACGTAGTGTTTGTATGAGTAGGACGAGTCTGTCTTATATATGGATATCTTTGCATTTCTAAGTCGAACTAATTTGGTTGTCGCTAGAAAAGGTCAAAGGCTATGCAGCGGAAGTATCGCTAGCAAAGGGTGTGATCCATGGCTGTCATCCTGTGAGGATGCCGAGTTTTGTTGTAGCAGGCTTTTTGCCGAAATAGTGATCTATATATGGATGGGGAAAAGTGATAATCATTTAGACATGTTGTATGTACTTTACCCCAGTGTTTATTCTCTTTTGCCAAGGAATGGCAAAGTTATATTTCGCATAAAAAGGTAAAACCACAATTTATTATGAACTTGGGCTTCGCCATCGTTGTTGATAAGCAGATGCACAGTGGTACTTTTAAAAAGAATATCCATTCAAAGGAAGAAGACATTCCTATGTATCAGCACTGGATTGTATGATATTATTCAATTACCTCTATGAGAGAACCTATGAAGAAATGAGGACATTTAATGAATGACTAATTTTGGTCTATATTCTATAGTGAGTGAAGCTCACGAGAGAGAGAACAGCCATGTTGAAATTCATATACTTTGTATTTATCGAGTGAGAAAAAGGGATGCCTGTACTATCGCTCGATGAACCAAGAGATCACTGCTACATGTGAGAACCCATGTCTGGGATTCCTATATTATGAAGTATATATATATTGAACTTTACGTGAAGGAATATTCGCTAGACGAGGTTAGGTCTAGGAGCCTTCCTATGTATTGGTTATGGTCTGACGTGCCCAGTCAGTAAAGCCAGATGATTTACATGATGGAACGCTGAATGCTTATTTACGAATGCTCCATTATGATATTTGCCAAGCATGAATGCTAACTTAAGATGATATTCCTGTGATCAACATTATGCTGTCTATGTCGACATTTGTTCCTGTAACCATACACGTACTGTCCAAGTGTGCGTCCCATTAAATGTTATAAAAAGACCACCGTAGTTCCAGTACTTCTTGAATTCGAACAGTGTGAGTATGAGTGATGTACTACCAACCTGTCAACTCTATCGAATCATTCTACCATTCGCGTACTGACATTCAGATACACACTCATTGTTTACACTCACATTCTTGTCGGAGCCTCATCACGTTCCAGGACAAGATGACCTGTATGACCAAAACTGTGCTGGGTTTGATGAGTTGACAATCGTTACACTTTACTACACCAGTCCCAACATCTACATTTATCCACTGGTGGACATTCACATCATTTAGCAAATAAAGCATGATTCAACAACTAGTAGCCAGTATGAGTTAACAACTACACAAAGAAAGAGGTTTAACAATGATGTTCGAGGTTATTAATTATTACCACCTATGAACAGTTGTTATAGGACAGACCATTGTCGATAACGTCCTTATAGATGAGTGGTTCAAGCTCTATAATACCAGATGTTTTTTGCCAGTCGTATCCAATATACACGATGTTCCTGATTCTCGTCCATTTGACTGTACCTGTTGATGTCACTGTGTCACGTAATTAAATGGTTGAAAGTTCCAGCGGTTTTCTACAATTACTGACTACTGCATGTGAGTGAGTGGGTGCCTTATTTACATATCAAAGATCCTATACGCATTCGTGTCTCTACACACCCACCTCACTTGTCAACCACACAATCTTCGAGTATCTTACAACCAAGACATGTCTGATGTTCAGATGTCAACATGACACCCTTTCAACGCCTCAACGCCTGGTGAGCTATTCATGCGTAACAAAGCTGTTTGGCCCAGGTCGGACCGACTACAACAGTACACAGCAGGAGATTGTTTACGTTTCTACACATCATAAGTAAATCCCACCTTAACATTTGTGGTGGCGGTAAATATACGTCAACAGTTGTGGTAGGCCAGATCAGTGGGTCTAAAGCTGTTCATTGGACTGATAGAGAACATTATTTGATGATGAACTACACATTGAAACTGGACAAGCTCATTTATACTGTTCAATACATAACAGCAACACACCTTCAACAGTTTGAAACTCGTCGATGACCTTCATTGTGAACGATTACGACTCGTGTTTACATTCAAGTTCAGCTGTTGTGACAATTCTCATCACTGTAATTGTTAACGGTGGAGCTTCCTCGCATTGCTGTATATTGTCAAACATCATTGTTGACTAAGACCAGGATTATATCTAAGATAAGCGGCGCTTATTTTTTGGAAACTTTGTACCGTTATATTATGAATAGCTGAGCCTTCTTTCAACACACTTTATTAATGCATTCTTTGTTTACATGTTGTGTTAGTGTGTGTTTCGCGGGCTGGTTGGGCAGGTGACTCCGTTAGAAGATACCACGTAAACAGAGGTTCTATCGAGAGCGTTTTCTATAGGGACGGCGCATATTTCCCACAGCGGGAATTGCGAGCGACGCGTGTTGCTACTTTTCATTTTTTTCTTAGCTGTGACGAGATGTGTTAGTGTCGTTTTCGTTATTTTTTCCATTCTTTGATTTTCGATTTGTTTTGTTTGTATCTGTACGCCTCTCCTTCCTTTCATTTATTTGTATACACCCTTTTTTATAATAGTGTTGTGATTTGTTTTGATTTTCGCAGTTATCATTGTAATTTTTTACAACATTAGATTTAGTGAAGCTTTATTTATCATTTGACTTCTGCGAACGTTTTCGGTTGTTATACATTCTTGTCTTTGTATTGTTTTCGTCTACTTGTTCGTCATACACAGTCTATATATAAACTTGGTCATGGACTATTATTGTTGATATGATACACTTTTCTGATAGAGGTTATTTATGATCATATTATTATAAAGAAACAAGGTGATCATACAAGTTTTGGATTAAAAGACTTGTCTCCCACGGAGATTGGGATAGAATAAAGTGAAGTGAGTATACAAGTCTAGGATTACAGACTTGTCTCCCATTGAGGTTGGGATAAGGTAATTTATTCAATTTTTCAGGTGTAATCTCATATTATTAGACAGGATGTCTACATAAGATGTCTTTATTGAGCAAGGGAAAGCCCTTGGCAAAACTGGTGATAAATTGGAAGAGTTTGCACTTGCTCAATATGCCAAGGCACAGAAGGCTGAAGAGAAAAGGATACAAATGCAGTTGGATAGAGAAGCTGAAGATAGAAGAATACAGCAACAAAGAGATGCTAAACAGAGAAAACTTCAAGCTGTTGCTGAAGCTGAAAATAAAAGATTAGACAGAGAAGCTGCTGCTGCTACTGAAGAGAGGAAAATTCAAGCTGCTGCTGAAGAGAGAAAACTTCAAGCTGCTGCTGAGGAGAGAAAGCTTCAAGCTGCTGCTGAAGAGAGAAAACTTCAAGCTGCTGCTGAGGAGAGAAAACTTCAAGCTGCTGCTGAGGAAAGGAAAGCACAAATGGAACATGAGGAAAAACTATTAGCTTTGGAGTTGGAAAAATTAAAGGTGATGAATATGAATGCTCCTCAATCAACTTCGGGTAGGATAAAGGAGAATACTTATAAGGTCAAGTTACGTCGTTTCAATCCTCAAAAGGACGACAAAACCTTCTACCTGGATAGGTTCCAATTAACATGCGTAGCGCATAAGGTAGATAAGGAACAATATGTCGGACAACTGATGGGGTTACTTTCAGGTGAGTACTGTAATGGCAGTAGAGGAAACTGATAGAACTAATTATGATGTTGTCAGGGCAACATTACTTAAGAGATATCAATTAAAAGAAGAAGATTATCGTCTTCGTTTTAAGACAATGCTACCAGAAACTGGAGTAGAGTTCTCTGACTTTATTATTAAGATTCGTCTTACATTCACACGTTGGATTGAGCTGTCTAAAACAGAAAAAACATATGAAGCCCTTATGGACTTATTACTTCGAGATAAAGTTATGTCATCTGTTAATGAGTCTTTCCTTGCTTTTATTCATGACCGTAAACATAAAGACATAAAAGACATGGAAGAATACTGTTGCCAGTATGTAACTGCACATCCCCATGCTACTGTTAGCAATGCTAGGGTGAAATAAGAATTGCCGGATGCTTCTGCAGCACCATATGGCCCTAATTTTATGAATAAATTCCAAGGTGCTCAACACAACTTCAATAAGAAGAGCAATCGTAATTATGATCAGAATCAGGGTAACCCATCACATAATGGGTCTTCTTCGAAGAACTGGAGGCGATCTGATAGTCCTCGTTATTTCGGGTCCTATAATTATGGAAACTTGTGGAGAGGTAGTCACTATAGACACTTTCAAGGCTATCCTTCGCGGGGACATCGTAACCAAACAGGTAAACACTATGATCAGTGGGGTAATGACAATAGTGATTATGGAAACTGGGATTCGAACCAGAGCGGTGGTCAAGGTAGATCAAACTATGATAATTTCAGAGGAAATAATAATCAAGGTAGATCAAACTATGATAATTTCAGAGGGAATAATCGTGGTAGATCTCAGTACAAGAAAAAGAGATCACATCACCAGGGAAACTCTGTACAACAAGAGTCTCATGGTGCCAATAATCAAGTGAACGATAATAAAAATTCTAATGCTGTCACTTGTGCTGCTTTTGACTTTGGGAGAGCATCTAAATGCACCCAATGCTCAACATTATTTGAACCAATCACGGTAACTACTTTGAGTTGTGGTCACCCTCTGCCCACTCTCCCTGCTGCAATTGCGCATGACGGGAGAGGATCGCTTATCTTGCATAGAGGTCTCGTGGATGGTAATCCAGTCTCATTACTATTTGATTCTGGGGGCACTACTATTTGGGTTAAGCAATTTCTTATAGATCCTCGCTGTGCCACAGGAAAAATAGTTAAATGTGTAACATTTGGTGGCACAGTTGAAAAGTACTCGACCGCTATTATTCACATTGCTACTCCTTTCTTTACGGGAGATGTCCACGCGTGTCTTCTACCTAACCCTATTGCGGATCTTATAATCGGTCGTATTCACGGGGTTAAGAAATGCACCCCGCAACAAATTGCTGCCTGGGAAGAACAGAATATGCAAACAGCCAATGCTGTGGTAACAAGAGCACAAGCTCTTATTCCTCAAACTTCATCTACTGAAGTTAATGAAGTAGTTCCCCAAGATGATCACTTGGAGATTTCGCATCACTCGTTTGTGAAACTACAAGAAAAAGATCCTTCTTTAACGAAATTTTTTCTTCTTGCTAAAAACGGTGATCCGAATCAGAATACAAATCGCAAATCATATATCACTATGAAGAATGGTATACTAGTGCGTATGGTACAACACTCAGACGCGACTATGAATTCTCAAATTCTCGTGCCCAAAAGTATGAGAGCTTTAATTCTTCAAGACGCACATGATTCTCAGTATGCTGGACACATGGGTTTTTCCCGAACTAAGTCGAGAGTTCTGGGATCTTTCTTTTGGCCATTTGTCAATAAAGACATACGAATTTATTGCCGGTCTTGTAAAATATGTCAAGAAGTAAAGTCTAGAGGTCCCGGCATGCTGCGCCTATTCAGGCTGCAGACATTCCTATCCGGCCGTTTCAGAAAATGGCCATAGATATCATTGGCCCTTTTAAGACTAAATCGGCAGGGGACATCAATTTATCCTTACGTGCGTTGATATGTGCACTCGTTGGCCAAAGGCTATTTCTCTTAAGAGCATTTCCACTGCTGATATCGCAGACGCTCTTTGGCTTATAATTTCTTGTTTAGGTTTTCCTGGGGAAATATTGTCAGACCATGGCACACAATTGATATCAGACACAATGTCGCAGGTAATGTCTACTCTGCACATTAAGAGATCTCTGAGTAGTATTTATCACCCAATGTCTAATGGGTTAGTTGAGCGTCTTAAAAGGACACTCAAGAACTTACTGGGGAAGATAACTGAGGATCATCCTCAGGATTGGGACAGGGTCCTACCCGCGGCTCTCTTTGCCTATAGGGAGGTCCCCAACGAACATACAGGATTTTCTCCTTTTAAACTTGTCTTTGGCGCGCGACCGCGCGGTCCTATGTCTTTGCTGCATGATCTTATAACTGCTGATAATATCGACAATGACACACATGCAAGCTAGCAACTTCATCATCCGAATTTGCTAAGGAAAAGGCAAGCCTATTTGCTAATAAGAAGAGACGCCTACGTCAACGTTGTCCTGGAGACAAAGCATATGTCTTACTGCCCTCAAGAGAGAATAGACTTCTCATTTCTTGGAAGGGTCCATACACTATAGTCTCGAAGATTTCCGATGTCGACTATGTTGTCGATATTGATGGAAGGCATAAAACCTTCCATATAAATATGCTTACGGAATATCATGAGCGACCAGACTATTTGCAGCCTATTTTTCAGGCGACGGACGATTCTCCAGTCCAACAAGGTCATATCTCATCCCTGTCGGTTATACAGGATGAGGAAACTACTTTTTCAGATGTTAACCTACTTCTTCCTATGATTCCACTTACTTCTACGGAATCATGGAGAAACGTTACTGTTTCTTCTAATTTGTCTTTTGAGGAACAGCGATAAATATCTTCTACGCTACAAGTATTTCAGGATGTCCTTACCGACATTCCTGGACACACACATGTCATTGAGCATGACATTATACTTACTGATCATAATCCTATCAGAGTAAGACCATATCCTATATTTTCAAGCACAAGTCGAGAAAGAATTAGATGAAATGATACAATTAAAGATAATTGAACCATCCACCTCAGCATACTCTTCGTCCATGGTTATTGTTCGAAAGAAAGACAATAACATACGCCTTTGCGTAGATTATCGCAAATTAAACCAAGTTACGAAGTTCGATGCTGAACCTATGCCTTTATTAGAAGATCTACTTATTAGACTTTCTAACTCTCGATTCTTTACTAAGCTTGACTTGTCAAA
This sequence comes from Oreohelix idahoensis, assembly GCA_024509875.1. NCBI lineage: Eukaryota > Metazoa > Mollusca > Gastropoda > Stylommatophora > Oreohelicidae > Oreohelix > Oreohelix idahoensis. The sequence continues at coordinate 195,772 of JAMPIV010009189.1, read as the reverse complement.
AGGCTATTGGCAAGTTCCGTTAACTGAACACGCCAAACCTTTCACTGCTTTCTCAACACCTAGGGGTTTGTTTCAGTGGAATTTTATGCCTTTCGGGCTTATGAACGCCCCGGCTACTTTCGTGCGCATGATGCGTCGAATTCTCTCATATCGTTCAGATGTCATTGCATACTTAGATGACATCTGTCTTTTCAGTAATACTTGGGAAGATCACTATTTGGGTTTAAATGAATTACTGTCAACTCTACGTGAGCATAATTTGACTGCGAAACCCTCTAAAACCTTTGTTGGGTTTAGCGAAATTTCTTTCCTGGATCATCGAGTTGGTCATGGTCTATTGAAGACAGAGGACCAAAACATTTCTAAGATATTAAATATCTCTGTGCCTAAAACAAAGAAACAAGTACGTAGTCTTTTGGGATTAATTCAATTCTACGGGAGATTCATTAAGAATCTATCCTCTATCATGGCACCACTCTCAACCCTATTGAAGAAAGGGTCTCCTAACATGGTGCGCTGGTCTCAAGAATGTCAAGCTTCATTGGATCAGATTAAGAATTTGTTCTCATCCCCACCTATCTTAAGACTACCTATTGCTGATAAGACTTTTGTTCTTCGTAGTGACGCCTCATCCACAGGGATCGGAGCGGCACTAATGCAAGAGTATTCAGGAACTCTGCATCCTGTAATGTATATTTCTGGGAAACTGAATGCGGCAGAAAGGAATTACTCGGTTTTAGACCGTGACTTGTTGGCTATGGTTTGGTCAATCCTTAAGTTACAAAGATTCCTTCTTGGTGCGCATTTCATTGTGGAAACAGACCAAAAAGCCCTTACAGCTATTCAGTGTAAGAATTTGAAGAGCTCGAGATCTACTCGATATGCTATTGCTCTTCAACCTTTTCATTTCACGGTGCGAGCTATCCGTGGTCTGGATAATGTGATGGCAGACATGTTGTCTAGATGCCCACATGAGTCCACTTAAGTTTTTCCTGATACACTGCTATGCATATGTCTCTTCACTATACCTATATATATTAACACATTTGTTGTCAACTTAGAGTGGTAAATTAATTGTTTTCTTTCTCTATTACCATCTTTAGTGTAATGGAGAAGGTTGAGTTGACATAATATAAAGGTCGAAAAAAATTAATGCGGCCACATGTAACATGTATTAGTAATTATAGTACATTATAGCATGTTGCTAATTGTGTTATTTATATTGTTCTCAGCGCAAACTAGTACCAGGTACGGAGTGCTTTTGAGAACCATGACGATGCTGCTTACATGATCTACGACATACAGAATTGATTGATACTTTGTGGATGTCATCTTTTATTTTGTTAGAGTATACACTTGAATTGTCACATGTATATAGTATAACTTTACAACTTTTGATTATGTCCATCCATTAGATGATAGTCATTATATAACATGATACTTTTATAGATATGTTTGTATGACTTTGCAAGATATGGTATCATTCGCATTACTATAACATTGCACTTTTTTTAATATGTATGTGAATTTTGTTAGCATCGACAGATGTTTATTTGATGGTACCTCCCGGATATATTTTACTTGGAGAAAATATTTTCTCTTATTTTGTGAGGTGAACTTTTGTTCTCACTAGTCGCGCTATTGTGCGTTGATTGGGTCTGACATTATGTCGTTATATTTATTGATCCTTTCATCGGCGCATTATCCATGCGTTATGAGCTTGTTGCATCTCGCTCATTGATGTATTTCACACAAAAATGTATCATTTTTTTTTTCATCCGGAGGGGGTGGTAGTCTGTTACCGTCATTTTTGTCAGTTCCAGAAGATGTAAATCTATTTTATATTTTTGATAATCGAAGGTATAGAACTGTATGTTAACTACCTGACACAGGTTGATTAGGGGTTACCTTCCCTGTGTTTATTCTTTCTTAAGACGGGATAGTTAACTGTTCTCAAATCTGTTCTGTCTACGCATGCGCTAGCTTTTAGCGCGAACCGAGCAGACTTCCGTCTGTGAGGGTTATGAGCTGGTTTCTGCCGGACGAAGATGTCCGTTGTGTCTTCTCTGCATTATCTGGGGAAAAGATAGTCTTGTAATATTAGTGATTCCCCAGAGTTATTCTGTTCATCTGGAATGACGACAGGTGTTATTTGTGTAGTGTTTTACGGCCTATAATTTTGAGCAGAACAAGAAGTACCTGAAAGGTGAAACCAGATGAAGTCTTGACATTATTATCACGTTAACAGACTTCCATATCAAGCAACTATATTTGTTTAAGGACTACCTGACGCGTTCAGTCAGAGGCCCTGAGCTATAGTAGGAAAAGAATGGGTTGTCAAGCCAGCGTTATTAGCATTATACCTACGAGCTATACAGAACTGATGATGTTCGAGGTTATTAATTATTACCACCTATGAACAGTTGTTATAGGACAGACCATTGTCGATAACGTCCTTATAGATGAGTGGTTCAAGCTCTATAATACCAGATGTTTTTTGCCAGTCGTATCCAATATACATGATGTTCCTGATTCTCGTCCATTTGACTGTACCTGTTGATGTCACTGTGTCACGTAATTAAATGGTTGAAAGTTCCAGCGGTTTTCTACAATTACTGACTACTGTATGTGAGTGAGTGGGTGCCTTATTTACATATCAAAGATCCTATACGCATTCGTGTCTCTACACACCCACCTCACTTGTCAACCACACAATCTTCGAGTATCTTACAACCAAGACATGTCTAATGTTCGGATGTCAACATGACACCCTTTCAACGCCTCAACGCCTGGTGAGCTATTCATGCGTAACAAAGCTGTTTGGCCCAGGTCGGACCGACTACAACAGTACACAGCAGGAGATTGTTTACGTTTCTACACATCATACGTAAATCCCACCTTAACATTTGTGGTGGCCGTAAATATACGTTAACATTTGTAGTGGTCACATAAAAAAGGGACACAACAGTGATGGAATTCGGCCAAAAGATTCGGAGAATTTTACTTAGGCATGTTGTGTGAAAAGAGGACAATTTCGACATTTCCTTCTCTGTAACTCTCCAGCTCTCCGCGCCATAGAGAAGCACAGAAAGCACACAGCTCTGATAAATATCCTAATTTTGTGCTTCTGCTGTACTGAGAGGACTTCCAGATGTTGTTTAGACAAAAAAGGCTGTTCTTGCTTTGTTCATTCTGTTGTTGATGTCCTTGCCTGCTCCGCCGTCTGGTGTTACTATGCATCGTAGGTATGTGAAGGCATCTGTCTGTTCCAGTTGCTGATTCCTTACTGATATGGGCTCAGGGCTGCTCACATTGAGCGTCATGACCTCTGCCTTCTTTAGGTTGATGTTCAAGCCCACCTGCTGGCTATACTTATTAAGTCTATCCGTTTTTTCCTGGATGTGTTGATGTGAATGTGCTAGCAGTGCAATGTCATCTGCATATTCCAGATCTTCCAATGTAGAAAATGTAGTTCATCTTATTCCTCTCGGATTGCCCTCTGTTGTCTGGCGCATCACCCAGTCTATGACTGTTAAAAATAGAGTCGTTGATAAGGGGCATCCATGTCGTACTCCTGTCTTCACTTCAATGGTTAGGTTGCTCTGCCCAGTGCTACACGTAAAGTTGGCACAAAGGCTTTTTATAATTGACACTATGCAGCTTGGAATTCCATAAGCCCTCAGTATTTTCCATAAACTGTCCCTATGTATACTGTCAAAAGACTTTTCAAAATCAACGAAATTAATGTACAGCTGTGTGGTGGGTTTGATGTTAAAAGGTTAACTATTAATTGTCTACAGATGTAAGGTCAGCTATGCAAGTCCCTGAGTCTAATTGTTGATGAAGTTGTTCTCAGGGTACCTGTCTGCTACCACCCTACGACCTCAATCTGCTATATATTTTGAGCCTAATTATATGTTATGGTGTTTGGATTTTATCTGGCTAGGTGTCTAGGGTAATATGCAATGTAATGTTAATAAAATGACAACACCTACACCTGTAACTTAATGAACAAGTAATTAAACAATGTGACAGTGAGCTCGTCACTTTAAGAACTATCACTTCTAACTAAACAGACTATAGCTTGGGTGATAGAAATTAGTTAAAATTTAACCGTAAATTTATAGTAGGAACAGAGCATGATAGTAACAGCGTAGATAAATTTATTGTCCAATCGTGAGATGAAATAAGATCACGCAACGCTGACCCAGATTGAGCTGAAAAACCTAGCGGGCTTCCCCGGCCAAAGTAGTTGCAGACAAGTAACCGAAGTGACCAGACGCACTGGCCTTATGCTGTAGTTGAGAATTGTTCACAATGGAATAAATGAGGTTTTCATTCTATCTGTTGAAGACATAAGTATTTCTCCTTCACAGTGTTTTAAATTGTGGTGCATTATTTCAATTCAGGATGACACCGTAATTAGTTCGCTACAAATGCCTTATAACGTTTTTGCCATGTCAAGTCAGACTAGCTCGTACAGATCTAGAGGAAAAAGATATGGCTGTATGATTGCCCTTTGAACAATGCATAGTGTGGAGAAATCAATGCAGAAGCACTGACAGTTTCCCTAGTATCGAAGCTGTTTTGTTAAAAATGAAGAAAATGATTTGTTCATAGAAAACTGCAGGTATTCCCTACTTTGCATAAGCCTACTGCGAAGGGATACAATTATTGAAGGAGAAGATTTTTATAAAGATTTAATCAGGATGATTCACACGAAGTCTATCGCCCAGTTGTAACATGGAGAAGAATGTATACAAATGATTGAAACAAAGCATGTTTAATATTATATTTCGCACTTTCTTATGAAAAAATGCTGTAAATAAAAAGTTTGAAATTTGGATCAAGGATAGTTGATCTCTTGTTTTGCCTTGCCTTGGAATTGCCTAAGAAAAATGAAAGAAAAAATGTGTGTTGAAAACTAATAATATATGAACCATAACTGCTCTAAAATATTACACCTTAGAGGATCATCCCAGAACCTGGTACACCCTTAAGTCTGTCGAAGAACAATTTCCACCTCTAGCGTATAGGCTAGTCGACTAACTAGACTCTTCGTAAACAGCAAACCCATAACATACCACGGCCACAACAAGTCACTGGGTAACTTTTGAATGATAATCTTTTTTATAACTTTATTTTCTTGTATCTCAATGTATGTTAACCGGCGATCAATGGTCACACTCTGATCGCCGCTGGTGCAGAACAGCGAAGGTAATGTCTCAAGAATTCCTTGCACCTGATGCTAACACTACTTCTGAAATTTATTTTCGAGTGGCAACTAACGCTGGTTTCAAATCGTTTTTATTACTACTATTAGTCTATTCTACCCCAGCCAATCGGATTATGTTATGCCCTCTTGCTTCTTTTTCAAAAATAAATTACACTTTCCCAAAAAAATGTAACGTTCCCTCTTTCCCAAGACTGGCAAAGTTGAGTGAGGACATCAATGCGTCTGTCTCTCAGTCTTTTCTTTACAATATTTCTGTTATTATCTAAGCGTTTTTACTGTAAGATATTATAACTATCGTGGTGGGTTTTGATGTTATGAAATGATGTTGATATTTTTCCTTAATGTACTGAATGAGACCAGCTGTGAAGGTCCGTGATTCTAACAAATTTAGGGTGAGTTATCAGGATACCTTTCTGCAACCACCTTATGGCCTCAAGCAGACTTATTCTTGACTAGTATGAATGATAGCTACATCTAATGTCTAGGGATATGCAAGTGTGGTGTGATGGTACTTTAACAATAATACACAGCCATACAAACAAGTATTAAAGGTCTAAGATTAAAGGAAGTAACACCGGGGATAACTTTGTACAATTAATAATTTTCTGTATGATTTATTTGGTCCTGAACCTAGTATTCTTCTGGTCAGGACTTTAAAAATGAAAAGAATTCAAGATATATACAAATGAAAATTTTAGACCCACAGGGACAAGTGTCCAAACAAATACTGTTAAATTATACTAATGGTGTTACTAAAATCTGTCTATTACTGGTTTCTAACACTGGATGGCTGTTTGGGATTCTTTAATCACTCCCAGTCTCTTTAAAATACACTGTTCATTTCACTATGGAAATATTTTATTTCTTGAATACAGGGGTATGCTGCTCTTATAGCTGATGTACTGTTAGGGTACCAGATATTTTACTTATCTGGCCCACTGCAACTGTCTGAATTCTTTCTGACGAATGACCACTGCTCCAAAAGTAATAGGGGGGATACTGGCGACCCCTATCACTACTGGCCTCCAAAACTTCTCAACAGCTTTCACATAGAACTCTGGCACCAGACTAGTGCCAGATAAGACCCTGTAATAATGAAACAATGTCTCCTGGGTGATATCTTATTTAGACTGTGTTTTATATACAAAAGAGCATACATAAGAAATAAAGAGCTGGGTCATATCCGATGGACCAATCCAGCACATCCATTCCACAGTTTACCAGTGTTGTTCACATGTCTCTCCTACAAAGGCGGCACTGCATCTGCAATAATCTTATTAATCTTTCTTTTCTACCATACAATGGGATAGGTGAGCTGTGTCCCTCTGGTCACCTAAGAAAACATTTTATTTCACAAAACATGTGCATTTACAAAACTGGCAATGTGTTATATCCTAATTCTCCTTCAAGCCCTGCATAGATCAGCTTGGGACCTGATTACTTAGTCGTGATGGCAGCATCTCTCACTCACATTTTTGAACAAAATATATATGAATAATGTCGGTCTTACCAGAATTCAATGAAAAAACACAGGTACGTTGAATAGCAGATTCCAGATGTACTGCTGGCTGAACTGTGATGCCTATACTTGCATATATATTTGCTTTATTAAGGCTAATCACTTTTCACAAAATTCACAACGTCCTGCTCTCGGGACTATCTTCTACAAATGGCGTCAAGCCGTTGAATTTTCTTAATAATATGAAAGGCTTTGGCCAATAAACGAACGACAATTTTGAAATTAAATGCAAAAACAGACTTGATTTTTGGACACTACCAAGTTTTTTCCTCTCTCCTTCTTAGATTTCTACTGCTAAATATATTTTGTGTTAAGCCATCTGTTGCTGTCATTTTCGACGGAGTCATCTGTCAAGTTATTTGCTTATGTTTGTATCATAAGAATAATTGTGTCTTTACCTGCGATGTCAGGTTGATTAGGGGTTGTCTTCCCTTGTTTATTCATTCATTGTGTTTGACCTTTAGGGTCAGAGGTTGACAGTTCGGCGTAGGCCTAGGGGAAGGTTTTTTAAGCGGGAGTGAGATATACTTCCGGGAAGCCGAGAGGTCCTGTTTTTCTGAAGGGACCAAGAGTCCATTGTTTTTCTGGGAGAATCTTCGAAGTAACTGCTATGGCAGTTTTCCCCAGTGAATCTCTGTGCGTCGGGATGACGACAGAATTCCTTGTGATGTTCTGAGGATTCATTTGCCAGGTAATACCGACCTTTATGCATTATTACGCTTTTCGGTGGCAGAACATGTAAAGGATTACCTAGGGTGAACAGCAGCTCACTGATCCGCCATTTCAGAACTTATATATTTGTGCTCGAGGTAGTCATCCAAGACTTTTAGTCTTATATTGTCCAGAAATCCAGTGACGAAGATATATTGTGGGAGCCGCAGATTGGCGGAACTTCTATCTACAATAAGTATTACTGCAGGGTTGATGATAACCTATTTAACAGAAGTACACGGCCGACGTCAGAACGAGGCCTGTGCTTTCGGCTATTATACTACAGCCTGATATGTGCAATTGGCGGGGAGTGCCAAGTTGCACCTGTGTGTCAAAGTAACTAAGGCATCTGACGCGTTTAGTCAGAGACGCCAAGGGCGACGCTACGAACTGTCATTATTGAAGAACTTTGCTATTGACCATGCACGTCTATTCCGATGTTTACCTTTTTTGAATGCCAAATGTATACCTATCGATGTCAGGTCAGCATGACCTTGTTACACTGACTGTTCCTGTTGATACTATGTGTGTTCCCGTCAATAAATGTCTTGAAACATGCCTGCAGTGTCAAAGCATCCTTGATTACTGCATGTGAGAGTATGGGTTGCAGGATCTACATCTATACGAGCCTAAACACATTCGCGCCTTCATTCGCACCCACACTCAATTCATCATACGCTCGCACTACACATCTAACAACATGTATACTGTCTTGGGCCAGTGATCACCTCAACAAGAAAAAAAAGACAGTTACACCATCCCATAATTTTTCTCCCCCTTTTCTGCCCCTTCATACAACAGACTGCATGTAACATTTTCCTGCCTTTTTCAAGGACGCGTCAAAATGTCACCGTTAGTGCAAGTCCAAACGAGCATGTGTTGGTCTGTCTGTACGAACAAATACCGTCTTTTGTCTATAACTTTATTTCTATCTGTCGGATTTTTTTGTTCGAAAGCATATTACCCATCAGGACAAGACCAGCTCTTAAACTAGCTAACTTTTATGATCATAAACCTATTAATAAAGAATTCAATATATTTTCCATTTTGGTGTTCGTTGTTTTCTAGGTTTCCACTACTTGAATGTTATAAAAATCGCCTCAGATCTTCCTTTTTCCCGATAGGAAGTAATTATGCGTGTGTGTATATATATATATATTTCCACAGTGTCTGTGGTTAGAAATGTATTGGGCTAGCGGGGTATTTTTAAACTTGCGATATCGTTTTCGACACAAGCTAGCGGCATCGTCTCGCACTGTTGGCCCGAGTAGCTAATTCAAACCTCTAACACTTGACAAGCCGGCAGCAGGTGTCCGCTCTCTCAATCTTATGCGTTTGTGTGTTTTATTCTTTCTATCTTTCCTGGAACCAATACGCTAATAGCTTTTTCAAACTTTTATCGTTAACCCTTGACGGGCGCGTTTTAAGGCCAATAATATAACGCGGCGATAAAATTTCTCACTATGTTCTGTCCTGCTTAAATCAATGCGGTTTCTGGCGCAGGAAAGAAGACGCGTTACAACTTTACTAATTTTATTTCTTTATTACACATAATTTATGATTTTTATAGCTGTATCACTGTACTTTACCACAATAACATTATGGGTAGTATTGTCTTCTTATAAACAAATATTATCATTTTATTTGTCAACTGTCCTTGCTTTTATTTTATTATTCATCGTGGTTTCTTGGGCCACCCTTTCTCTACCCTTCTCAATTTCAGTATCACACTGCATAAGCTATCTTTTCAAATATGCCTCCATGCAAATCCCCCACTTACATTTTTCTCTCTCTCTTGCTTGTACGCGTTTTGCCTAACGCAAAACGGTTTCGTTAGATTTAAATTGTCACTACGGGTAGGAGACAAAGCGGTGGTGTTTCCTCTCATTCAATAGCAGATACTAATGCTTTATTTAGCTTTAACTTTTTGGGAAAAAAATATGCCATAGCAACAGCGTAACTAACGCCAAGTAGTTTTATTCAAACTCCCAACCATTCATTCACGTTTAGTGTTAGACTAAGCAAGTCTGTGACGTCAGCTGTCGCCTGTCGTTCTAGTTCGAGATTCAAAAACCAACGCTTGTCAAGGTTGCATTTTTCCGTCTCTCATTTCACTCCTCCGTTTCTTTATTCTATCACTCCGTTTGAAACTAACTATGCATTTCGGTTTATCAAAAGGCTTTTATTTTAGTGGAAATTGGTATTGCGGAGAGGGGAAAGCTAACAGTTTTGTGTATCGTTTACTATGGCGTTACTGCTTGTTAGAACCAACGCGACTGCGGGCTATGGTGACGATGCTGAACACAACTCCCTATTTTATCGCTTTAGTATTTGAATTTCTAAGCAGTAATATTTTATCTATTTGATCGGGGTATCAGGGATCTTACCACAAGCTGTCTTTGCCATTCTGAGCACTGCTCTATAACGTTCATGAGGGTAAATATATGATTGTTAAGGGATAGAGAAATTGCCCGAATTCTTTCGTTTGTTGTCTAGGATCCATTCGTTTTAATAAAGATGTGGAAGTTCTTTTATTTTTAATTTGGTTTGCATTGTCAAATATTCTGGAAGTCAATCTTCTTGGATACCCCCTTCTGTCAATCTTCAATTACTGAATAAGGCTATCAACTGTTTAACTGAACCTTGAATGATTGAACGAACCTCTCGACTTAGACGATTTGGCAACAGTTTAATACACAGTAAGTACGAATTCACAAAACGTCACAATCACGAATATGGCATGAATACTCCCTCTCTAACTTTCAGCCTACCAATATCTTGGTTCGCTTTTATACAATGTCGCTCAACTTTTCCTTAGTTGATACTTTTATAATATCATTCCTTGATTCCATTTAACATCTTTTTCCAACAACATCGGGGAATTTGAGCGTCCCGGTATGTTTAATATTTATACATCATAATTTCCATTCCATAAACTTCGGGGAATGAGTCCTCCCGTTATAACACTATTCAATTATATTTTCAACACACTTCTTTGTTTTGGGAACCACCGTCCCGTACTGACTTCAACTATAATCCTGGCATATTCTCATGCCTCTCATTTAAAGCTCATAGCTTTCCATTTTTCCAGAAATATTTCTTGAATACATACTCCAACATAATGGCTGATACACAAGCCATTTTAGGTACACATCTTGACGCTATGACGTCACATCCAACTCTGCCTACATCATACCTAGATACTCATCTCACAGGCGACCGCTTTTATGTATTTCTTGCGTTCAGTTGAGGTACGACATGGTGTGACAAAACCCTGGCACTAATAATAAGTTGCACTAATAATAAGTTGCCCTGATAAAAATCGCACCATGAAGTGGCCTCAACAATGATCTACACATCTTCTGTTCTTTCTAAATCCTGCTTGTTCTTTCCTCAGTTTGTGGTCTACTGCTTTTGTGATTCTCTGTATAATTATCCTGCCAAGTATTTTGCTGGGAACTGAGAGAAGAGTTAATCCTCTCCAATTATTGCAGTCTGCAAGATCTCCCTTCTTGGGCAATTTGACAATTATTCCTTTTCTCCACTCTGTTAGTGTTGTCCCTGTTTTCCAGACTTGTGCAAATAGTGGTTCTAATAGTTCTGCTGCTAGCTCAGGGTCTGTCTTAAATAGCTCTGCATTTAAGTTATCATGACCAGGAGCTTTTCCATTCTTTAACCCTTTGATTGCTGTGATGATTTCTTCTTTTCGTGGAATGTCTGTATTAACATCTAGATCATTTTCAGCCTCAGGAACACTCAATTTTGTCTCTGGTGGTTCCTTGTTCAGAGTTTCTCTGAAATGCTCTGCCCATCTTGTTTCCTGGTTTCCTGTCCCTCTACTGTCGTGATGAGATTTCCGTGTTTATCTCTTACTAATGTAATATTGTTTGCCCCTCGTTTTCCACTGATGATTTTAGTTATTTTGTATACTGTGCTTTGTTCATTTCTCAGTGCTGCCTCTTCTGCCTGTCTTGCAAGGTCATCCAGAAATGTCCTTTAGTTAGCACGGGTTTGACGTTTAACTTCCTTGTCCAGCTGACGGTACTGTTCACTATATATTGCCTTTAACCTGGGAGACTTAGCTTCTGTTTTCTTTCTTTTCATTTCCTTTCTCTTCGCTATGGTGTTTAGCGTATCTGGTGTTATCCAGTCTTGGCTCTTTCTTTGCTGGAATCCCAAGCATGACTTGCTGCTTTCCTTGTATATTGTTGAGATGGTGTTGAATCTCTGGTCAACATCATCAGTCTCTGTTCTTTCTTGGCTTTTGATAATCTCATATCTTCTCTTTACTTCGACCACGAAAGCTTTTCTGGTGAGGGGATCCTTCAGTTTCGTGATGTTGTATCTTTTCTGTCTGACTGCAACTGGTCCAGCAGCTCTGAGTTTCACTTTCAGTCTTGCTACTACTAGGTGATGATCACTTCCTACATCTGCGCCTCTTCCTACTTTCACGTCTTGTAGTGCATGTCTCCATCTGCCATTGATCATTATGTGATCTATCTGGTTTCTGTCTCGTCCGTTTGGTGATTCCCATGTTAACTTGTGCACTTCCTTGTGTGGAAAAAGTGTTCCTCCAATGACCAGGTTGTTAATACTGCAGAAGCTTATTAATTTGTCCCCATTCTCATTTGCTGTTCCACTGCCGTATTTGCCCATTACTCTTTCGTTATAATTATTGTGTGCTCTCACTTTCGCATTTCATCATCATCATCAGTTGCCATCTCCACAACGAAGGTTGGCTGTAATGGATCTCCAACGTCTTCTGCTTCTTGTCTTGATGGTGCACTCTGACAGACTCTTTCCTGTCCATCTCTTGATGTTGTCTTCCCACTTATAGCGCTGTCTTCCCCTTGCACGTTTGCCTTCAACTCTCCCTTCTGTTATGGTCTTCTGCAAGGTGTTATGCCTTTTTATGTGGCCAAAGTATTTTAGCTGTCGAACTTTGACCTCCCTCATTAGTTCTCTTTTCATACCTAGATTTTCTAGGACCTGCTTATTTGTTTTCATCTCTTTCCATGAGATACGCTCCATTCTTCTATATATCCACATTTCAAGAGCCTCAATTCTTTCTTCCAAATGCTTATTCATCGTCCATGTTTCTGCACCATACAGAAATGCAGAATATATATAACACTTTATGATTCTCAGTTTTAATTTGTGAGATAACTGTTTGGATGTCAGTATATGTTTCATGTTGTTGAATGTAGCTTTGGCCATTCCTATTCTCTTCTTGATTTCTGTTTCACATCTGCCATCTTCTGTTATTATATGACCGAGATATACGTAGCTCTTGACTTGTTCCAGGATTTCCCCATTTATGCTTATCTTTAATGTGGGTTTATCGTCTGTTTTGCTAATTATCATAGTTTTTGTTTTCTCAATATTAATGTCGAGTCCATATTCATGACTTATACTGTTCACTTGCTTCACTAGTTCCTGTAACTCCTGTTCGCTTTCAGCTAACAACACGGTATCATCTGCATATCTAAGGTTGTTTATTGACCTTCCACTGATGTTCAGTCCTGGTATTTCCTGTATCTGTTTGAAAATTTTTTCAGTGTATAAATTAAATAGGCAGGGGGACAGCATACAACCTTGTCTGACACCTCTTTTTATGTCTATGTATGGTGAATAATTCCTTCCAGTTCTTACTGTGGCAGTTTGCTCCCAATAAAGGTTACTGAGTATTCTTATATCTTTTCCATCAATACCTATGTCTTCGAGGCATTCAATTATTTTCTCATGATGGACTCTGTCAAAAGCCTTCTTATAGTCAATGAAGCACATATACATACTTTTTTGGACCTCTGTATATTTTTCTGCTAATATTCTTAGGCAAAATATTGCCTCTCTTGTTCCACTGTTCCGTCTAAAACCAAACTGTTCTTCCTGGATTTCGCTGTCTACTTTACTTTTTATTCTTTCCTGTATGATTTTGAGCAGTATCTTAATTGCATGACTCATGAGGCTGATTGTTCTGAAGTCTGAACATTCTGTTGCATTTGGTTTTTTGGGCAATGTTATAAAAACTGATGTCTTCATGTCGTGTGGTATATATCCTGTATTGTATACATCTGTGGTGAAGTGGTATGTTATAAATATTTATAGGGGACTTAGTGTACTGACTGAGATCAGCTGTGAAGGTATATATATCTAATAAGAGTAGTGTATTATATATAACCTTACTTGCTACCACATATCTATATATCTCAGTCAGAATTATTCTGGAATAGTGTGATGACTACGTTATGTGTCTAGGGTATGTGTATGATGAAGTGTAAGTCACAACAACAGACAGATAAACAATTTAATTTAATCCACTACTCTTAACAACACTGTGACACTCACATACATATAACACTCTATGAGAATATCTTAAAGAAGTCACTCGTAACTTTTCAAATAACAATATGTATTCATTACTGGCATGAATGAATATGTGTCCTGATTCAACTACAAGGGAACCAGGAATCACAATCAATTTAAATTACAAGTTATGTACAGAATGTATTTAATATGAATATTGTAGTGACATATATTATTACAAATATTCTATGTGTGTCAGTTGTGTAGTAGTAAAATGAGGTAATACTGGTTTTGTTTTGTTCAAGCTCTGTTGGTATTTGTCATCATGACTTCAATAGTTTGTCTTTTGGGACTAGTATTGGAGATGTTCTCAGTTCCTGATATTAAGACAATTAAATTCCCCTCTGAATGTTATTTTTATAAAGTCATTTCAAGATGAGGGGACATAATGTTGAGCTCAGCTGGCCAAGTTAGCTTATCTGGCGTGATGGCGGCAGGAAAGGACTCCTCTGCTCGAATTCTCCTCTGGGCTCTGGAGACACCTCACTGATAGCTAAAAGGACCAAGGAGTATGCTGTCCGACACTGGATTCAGCAAAGCTCTGACCAGGTGCTGCTCAGTACCATCAAGACCACTGTCCCTGAAATCAAGAAGGATGTACCTTCTACTTCATAACTAACTTATACTCTCTTTTACACTGATCACAATACAGCACAAACATTGAGTTCAGAGCGTTAGGCCAACTATCAGCTTCATTCTGAAGTACTTTATACCAGCATTAACCTCCTTAATGGTTACTACGCCTCTGCAATTCCAGCATTATTTCTTTCTAGTCAATCATCTAGGTGTCAGTGTACTATTTGGCCATTCCATGCCGTTTTACTTCCCTCCGACACCCTCTGTTCAGGCTGGAGCATTATAGGCTTTACCTCACGTTTGCCACTGAACTACACATATATATACAGGCATAAATTAACAATTTACATTCAATTTTCATTAAAAGATACTGAATGGTTCAAGCTTACCACAATTTCATGGAAATAAACACAGATACGTTGATTAGCAATGAATTCTGGCACAATTACTGGCACAAATTTCCATCTGCTTATGTTCCAGGCTTTTATTTTAGCAAAATTGTGAGCTGGCTTCAACGCACTGATGCTTTATCAAGCTTATTTAAACAAGTGGTTTCGAACTAACGCTCCCAAGTGTGTATATCAGCGAGACTGGCCAATGAGCCACGTTTCGACAAGTGTTTGAAAAAATGTTACCTTTTCCCGTCTCCCCTAACAACGAAAGATAGTATTTATAGCCCGACCAATCGTGGTTAGGCTTTCATTTGTTGCGCTCCAATCAATTGGGAGTTTACATGGTAGGCTATTTATGTAACGTAAGGTTTTTTTCAAACACGTTATAAAAAAAAATTTTATGAGCAGAAATGATTCCATGCTGTCAGGCATCCTCAATATTTTATTTTGGGTATAATTTATTAATTCCTGGACTATTTGCGTAACGTTTTACATATTATTTGTCAGCAAGCCCTAAGGAACCCAAATATACCAATTTGAAAGAGCTACGTGGCTGCGTTCAAAATATGTATTTTCTACCTCCTGTTTCGAAGATGTGCTGTCTGGGTACTGTTATGTTTTCAACCGTAAACCCATCTAATGTTGTCTTTCCTAATAAGAGTTTTTTATGATTTATAAACCTAACTCTGGGAAAGGGTAGTGTATTTTATCACTGTCCGTCTGAAAAAAAATTAGTGCATGTAGACTTACACGCGTGATGGCAGCATTTGTGTATCGCGCGACGCGTGTTGCATGCGTTCTTGATTTTCAGCCCTCCCCTCTCTCTTTATCCTTTTGTCCATCTGTTCGTTCGTTTTGGTAACTCAGTGTAGAAAAAGACATGAATGGAATTTAAAATTTAGGTCAACTTGCATATTTCAAGGTTTTTCTTAGAAAGGCAGCACATTTTATTGTGTGTTTGGGAAACGCGTGTATGTTGCAGAAGGCCTTTAATATCAACGTGAAACGTTACAATTTGCTTACGCAGTAGAAAACAAGGGGATTTCGAGTACAGTCTTTGTGACAGCACTGTTATTTACCATTCTTCTTCCTTTATTTATTATATGTATTTATTAGGCTTTATATTTACTTGATAATTTATATATGTGGATTAGAATATTCCACGACAACATCGTTGCATATTTCTGTGATTGTATCTATACCAAAGCTCTCCAGAGCTTCTATCATTTCAATTTTTATGTTATCCATGCCTGCTGATTTTCCTTTTTGTATCATATGAATGGCATTCTCTACTTCTGATCTGAGAATGTTTGGGCCTTCATTAGAATCTGGTGATGGTTTTTTACCTCTGTTGTCCTCGAATAATTCTTTTACGTATTCTGCCCATCTGTTTGATATGTCTTTCTCATCAAGTAATATTACACCATTTTTGTTCTTGATACAGCTTCCTCCTTGTGCAAACCGTGACCGATTTTATAATTTCTTTATTTCTTCATGCATATCTCTTGTCCTGTGCTTTGCTTCCAAGTCTTCTATTTCCTTGCATTTTGTTTCTATCCACCGTTCTTTTGCTTCTCTACACATAGTACGTATGTCATTGTCTATTGTTTTATATTCTGGAGTGTTTTTTGCTTTCTTTCTTTCGGTCATTTTATTCAAGATGTCATCTGTCATCCAAATTTGATTTTTCTTAGACTCCTTTTTAGGTAAATTTGCATTTGCTGATTGTATGCTTGTTTTTAAGCATTCCCATTTTGCGGTTGCTTTTTCTTCTGGGTTTTCTCTTCTATACTGCTCCATGCTTTCTGTCAATAACTGTTGATATTTATTTTTGACGTCGATTAAATATTTCTGTTTTATATCTGGTTGTTTCAGCGCTGATATTTCTATCTGGGGTTCCTCCTGTCTTCTGTTTCCTGCTCTTTTCAGCTTTATATTTACTTTGATGACGACTGTATTGTGATCTGAATTTATGTCGGCGCCAGGATATGTCTTTGCACTTGTGACACTGTTCTTAAATCTATGTTTTATCATGATATAGTCGATTTGATTTCGTGTTATATCTCCTGGGCTTTTCCATGTGTATAATTTCCTTGGGTGGTGTTCAAAAAAGGTGTTACATATGACCAGCTGGTTTTCTTCACAGAACTGGATAAGTCTGTCTCCTCTATCATTTCTTGTCCCTAATCCATACTGTCCCACTATTTTCTTGTATTTTCCTTTTCCTACTTTTGCATTCATATCACCCATTACTATCAACACATCTGTTGATTTGACTGGTTTAAGTGTGTGTTGTAGCTCTTCATAGTATTCTTCTATTTCTTCCTCGCTGTGATCTTTAGTTGGTGCATAAGTTTGTAAGATTGATATGTCGAATGGCTTTGCTCTCATTTTTAGTAACATCATTCTGTCATTGTGTGTCCAGTATCCACATACGTATTTTTCTAACTCCTTCTTTATCAACATTCCTACCCCTCTTTCATGTTTTTCTCCGCCTGAGTGTATAAGCGTGTACTGGTCTCTTTTTATGTAACCTGTATCCAAAAGTCTTGCCTCTGCAACTCCCAGTATATCGAGTTTCATGTCTGTTGCTTCTAATATAAGATTGTCAAGCTTTCCTTCTCCGTTCAGAGTTCTAACATTCCATGTTCCTATTTTTAGGCTTCTCCTACTAGTTTTTAGGTGGTCTTTCTCAGAATGCTCCCTTTCAACAGAATTTAAGGAACACTCGTCATTATGTACTTCCTTACTCATTAGAGGAGTTGCCTCTTCCCTGTTAATTTGTACAGTAGATTCTTCCCCAGGGGACAGAGAGTTCTCTACATATCGTTTCTTATCTTGTTGTTGTGATCCCATTACATTCTGTAGGAAGTACGCATTTAGGTCTCCCGTTACTATAATGAGATCGTACCTGGGTGTAGTAACTTTAATCTGGTGGGGCAACTGGACTTCTTTGTGTCCGGACTCTAGTTCGACCATCAGTTCGTTTGTCTTCTCCGTGTTATTTAAAGCTATTATAACTCCTTTTTCGTGTCTTGTAACTTTAGTTATACTCCTCCTGCCCGTTATTGCCTCGAGAATACCGATCACTTTATCGTCGGGTAGGGCCCTGAGCGAGGCCTCACCTCCCGACATCTGAGTGATCTTAATGATCCTTTCCTGCAGTGCCTTGTGAGAAACGGCATTTCTTTGCTTGCGAAGTTGGCACGCTCCGACTTCTGTCTCAGTTTGAGCGTGTGGTCTGCGGGACGGATTCACGTTCTGCCTCTGGTCTCTTTTTACCGAAGTGTCCTGGTCACTGCATGATGGAGACTCGACTATGACATCTTGTTTTGGCTGTGGTTTTGCTTTGTCGGGCTTTAGAGCATTGTTGCCCTCTGCCGTCGAATTTTTGTGGCCATGTTTTACAGATGTTTCCTGGTCACTGCACGATAGAGCCACCACCCCGACATCTTGTTTTACCGGTGAAGTTGCTTTGTCGGGATTCGGAGCCTGGTTATCCTCTGCCTTCAAAGCTCTGGGTTGCTCATCGGTCGTGGTGTCTCATCTCATCTCATAATCGGAACCTTTTCTACCCCGTGAAACGAGGTGTAGAGGGGATCCAAAGAGCACAAAGCCCCTGGGCAAAACGTGTAATCGAGGTGACTGGCAAACAGGTGATTAGCCCATTGTGCCCGAATTTGGTCGTGGTGTCAATGTTTGCATTGTTCGGCTTCGGAGAAGGATCGGCCCCGACGCGAGTAATTGGGGCAGTCTTGTTTTCCGGCTGACTGTCTTTGTTCTTTGCAGATTCATGTTTGCTGTCAAGTGTTGGAGGGCTTCTATAGATTTTCCTATCTTTTGCTTAGACAATTAATTGCGCGATGTTTTTAACCTTTGTGATAGTGAGCACTTGTGTCGAAAATCTAGTTTACAAAATTTGCATAAGACATTTAACGGGTTTATGATTTATAGTGAAGGGCGATAAATTAAATGACTTGTGGATTTAGAGCCAAAGGGAGATAATTTTGCAACTACGCCTCTTCTAAAAAGGGGATGAATTTTGGACATAGAGAATTTGTGGGTCAGTAAATACGCTTTCGTAAATTTGCATACTAAAACTAATAGGCGATATAAGTCAACTTCTTCTTCTTCTTCTTCTTCGATCCTTAACCACCGACCGTCAAAGCAGTCAGTGGCCATCACGCCTAGTGGCGTCTTGTAGGGCAACAACAAATTGATTCCACTTTGCAAGGTCGGTGGCCATCCTTCGTACAGTGCCCCAACTCTGGTTCATTCTTTGCATCTCAGCCTCCACAGTCCTCCGCCAAGTTGTTTTTGGTCGGCCTCTCTTTCGCTTTCCTTCAGGGGTCCAAAGCATAGCTGTTCTTGTGATGGCATCGGGGTCTCTTCTGAGGACATGACCAACCCAGCTCCAGCGTCTGCCAGCTATGATGGTGTGCATGTCCTCTTACTTGCTACGAGCAAGCAGACCTTGGCTGGTGATGGCATTCGGCCAAAAGATTCGGTGAATTTTTCTTAGGCATGTTGTGTGAAAAGAGGACAATTTTGACATTTCAAGGGGTGATAAATACATGGCGTAGAGACTGATTGACAAAGGGTGACTACTTATTTTTACAATCCTTGAGGGATTAAGCGTTGAGTTTTGGTGAGTTAACTACGCAGTAGAAATTGCACGCATGAGAAAGTGTGAATTTTATTAATCGAGAAACTTCGAATAATAATTCTAATGGTAAATTAACGCTAAAATGTAAAGCCACTAAATATAAACAGAAAAAAAAGATAATTAAACCAGTAGCCGCCCGTCAAAAATATCGGGGCTTTAAAACGTTGTAAAATTATAATTCACGAGATCAGAAGTATGTATTATCGTAAAAGATCACACAGCTAGAAATCAGATCTATCCTATAAGTTCTCATTGAATTATTATTCAGATTGTCTACACCATAACTGATAATCTGATTTTTTTCCCCCCACTTTGCTGATTGTGCTAGCGCTAAAAATATGTTTATATGATTTGATTTCTCTTTGTTTGTTTGTTTGTTTTGCCTCTGTGAGGTACATGATTGTACACGCATTTTCCTGTTACTTTGTGCCTCCATATAGGGTTTCCTCTGTTTCTGCTGCTTCTTCTTCGTACACTCCCATACGTCTCTTGAATGTTTTTAACGAAAGCAGTGGACAGCTTGATGCCGTTTATATCTCCATAGAGTTTTTCCACGAATGGTACTGGTGACGGGTTTGTGTACTTTTTCTGTTCTTCGTATGTTGGGCATCTTTGAAGCAGACGTTCAGCAGTCTTTTTATCTGTGCAACAGTTACATTCATCGGTAGTTCCTATCTTTAGTTTGTTGAATAGATGGTATCCCAACCTATTTTGGCCCGTGCGGGAGTCTGAAGATTACCACATGTTCTCTCCTGCTGAGATGGTAATATGTATCATTTTGTGTATGATCTGGATGCTCTGAATCCCATGTGTTCTTGTATCTGATTCTGATATACGGTTTAGCATTTGCTTCCACAGATCTGCTAATACTAGGCCGTCTAGAATGACGTGTTCATTGGGGGTTTTTTCTTTTAAATCTTGTAAATTGCAGTATGGTCTTTGGTCACTCGGTGTAAATTTGTATTGAGGGATAGGTGTCTTGCTCGCAACTTGAATACGTTAATTTAAATTTATAATACCAAGGAAAAGTGACAAACGTCGAAGTTCTGTCACGTGCTAACTTTCAAAGCATGTATACACTGCGTATACAGCGCAGACTACGCTGGCTTGGCCATGTCCGCCGTATGGTCGCATTTCCAAAGATTTTTTTTTACGGGCAACTGGCAGATGGTAAAAGAACAACCGGGCGACAGCTGCTGAGACTCAAAGATGAGTGCATGGCTACGCAGAGAGGTCTGTCAAACTTTTTATGCTGGGAGCGGCGATCTTTTAAATATCTTTGAGTCAAAGAACAGCGGACACAAGCGAGGCGACATTCCTTTTCAAGTGACCGGTCCGGGTTTCTCTCGGAGCCCTTTGAGATTTGGATCACAGCTGGCGAGTCTTCCGCTACTGCGCTGGTTCACTGTACGAGAACCCTTTTATTTCTGGTCGCAAGGGAAAAAACTCCTCGTTCCCTAATATCTTTGTCTTCCTGTCTGTCTTGCCGCTTGTCGTTCAGGTGTTCGCGAAATATGAAGTGACCCGCCAAAGAGTCTGGCTATTCAATCTGGACTCAAGCAGTATTCGCTGCTTGTTGTTTCAGAAGTACCGTGGGATCTCCTTCCTGCAGAATGGAATTTATGCCGTTAAGTCTGAAACCTGATGCATTTAAGAACAAAATAATTCTTGTAATATTGAGAGACTCCAGAGTCCTTGGAACTACACAGCCCCTGTCAATCGCCTTCCATGTTTTTCTGATTTCATATTACACGTTTCATGCTCTACGATTTCATGTTTCATGATTTTCCTGTTTTTTTTTTTTTCTGGATGTACTAATTTCCTGGCGTCCTCATCATCATCAGCTGCCATCTCCACAACGAAGGTTGGTTGTAATGGATCTCTAAAGTCTTCTGTCTCTTGTCTTGGTGGTGCACTCTGATATACTTTTTCCTGTCCATCTCTTGATGTTATCTTCCCACTTATAGCGCTGTCTTCCCCTTGCACGTTTGCCTTCAACTCTCCCTTCTATTACGGTCTTCTGCAAGGTGTTATACCTTTTTATGTGGCCAAAGTATTTTAGCTGTCGAACTTTGATATCCCTCGGCAGTTCTCTGTTCATACCTAGATTTTCTAGGACCTCCTTATTTGTTTTCTTCTCTTTCCATGAGATACGCCCCATTCTTCTATATATCCACATCTCAAGAGTCTCAATTCGTTCTTCCAATTGTTTATTCATTATCCATGTTTAACACCATACAGAAATGCAGAATATATATAACACTTTATGATTCTCAGTTTTAATTTGTGAGATAACTGTTTAGATGTCAGTATATGTTTCATGTTGTTGAATGTAGCTTTGGCCATTCCTATTCTCTTCTTGATTTCTGTTTCACATCTGCGATCTTCTGTTATTATATGACCAAGATATACGTAGCTCTTGACTTGTTCCAGGATTTTCCCATTTATGCTTATCTTTAATGTGGGCTTATCGTCTGTTTTGCTAATTATCATAGTTTTTGTTTTCTCAATATTAATGTCCAATCCATATTCATGACTTATGCTATTCACTTGCTTCACTGGTTCTTGTAACTCCTGTTCGCTTTCACTGGCGTCCTAGTTAACGCTAAAACCTACGTCCTACGGGTTGTTATTGTTACATGCGCCAAGCATTATTACTTTTGTCATCACCACTAAACAAGTGAGCTCTTAGCTTCAGTGCGTCTCCATTAAGACATCAACAGTGTACAAAAACAATTTTCTAGAGCCGTGTCCTTAATTGGGTGGCCAGTGGCTTTGCTTTTTTATCAAGTGCATACACCTTTCCGGAAAGGCGACGTCAAGTCTTCAATTCATATCAACGAGTTAGGGAGCGGTAAACCACCAAATCCCCACATGCCATTTTCTAGTGGAAATATCCCATCCCAACTAACATAATTACCGATGTATGTTACCACCTTGCCAATAACTTGCGATGAATTCACGCTGGACGAGATCAAACAAGCCGTTAAAAGATTTAAAAATTTTAAAGCTGCTGGAGTTGACGAAATTTCAGGGGAAATGATTAAAGCTGTTAATGACAACAACCTCTTGAGAATTTTAGATATTATAAATGAAGTATGGAGAGAAGAACAACCACCACAACAATGGAAAGACAGTATTATTGTAAAGTTACCGAAGAAAGGTGATCTATCAGACTGTAATAACTGGCGTGGTATATCTCTATTATCAGTACCTGGAAAATTATTATGTTGCATGATGTTAGAAAGACTTAAATTGCATGCTGACGAAAAGATCAGAGAAGAACAAGCGGGTTTCAGGCCGAAACGATCATGTATTGATCAAATATTCACACTAAGAACAATTATAGAAGAATCAGTGGAAAGGCAATCGCCACTTATTATCACCTTCGTCGATTTTCAAAAAGCCTTTGATAGTCTACACCGCCCATCATTGTGGAAGATACTTACAATCTATGGTTTTCCAACAAAATATGTGAATATAATCAAAGCGCTATATGACAATGCAAGATGTTGTGTTAGAACAAATAAAGGGAATACAGAATGGTTTACAGTAGAAACAGGGGTGAAACAAGGCTGTGTTATGTCACCACTACTTTTTGGAATAGCTATTGATTGGGTTATGAGAAACTATACCCACAATGAACAATTAGGTATAAAATGGACAAATGGAAAATTCCTGGGGGACCTAGATTTCGCAGATGATTTAGCATTCTTAAGTTCAACACCCAGACAATCCCAAGAAGCAGTAAATAATTTGTGTCATCTCTCGGTTAAAATAGGTCTCCAAATAAATGCCTCTAAAACTAAAGCTATGAACTTTTCTAACGAGACCTTTGATATCATCTTTGTGGTGAAGTGGGATGTTATAAATATTTATAGGGGACTTAGTGTACTGACTGAGATCAGCTGTGAAGGTATCTATATCTATTAAGAGTAGTGTATTATAGATAACCCTACTTGCTACCACATATCTATATATCTCAGTCAGAATTATTCTGGAATAGTGTGATGACTACGTTATGTGTCTAGGGTATGTGTATGATGAAGTGTAAGTCACAACAACAGACAGATAAACAATTAAATTTAATCCACTACTCTTGACAACACTGTGACACTCACATACATATAACACTCTATGAGAATATCTTAAGGAGTCACTGATAACTTTTCAAATAACAATATGTATTCATTGTTATCATAAAGGTATATGTGTCCTGATTCAAATACAAAGGAACCAGGAATCACAATCAATTTTAATTACAAGTATATGTACAGACTTTATCAATATGAATATTGTAGTGACATATATTATTAAAATATCCTATGTGTGTCAGTTGTGTAGTGGTAATATGAGGTAATACTGGTTTTGTTTTGTTCAAGCTCTGTTGGTATTTGTCATCATGACTTCAATAGTTTGTCTTTTGGGACTAGTATTGGAGATGTTCTCAGTTCCTGATATTAAGACAATTAAATTCCCCTCTGAATGTTATTTTTACAAAGTCATTTCAAGATGAGGGGACATAATGTTGAGCTCAGCTGGCCAAATCAGCTTATCTTGCGTGATGGCGGCAGGAAAGGACTCCTCTGCTCGAATTCTCCCCTGGGCTCTGGAGACACCTCACTGATAGCTAAAAAGACCAAGGAGTATGCTGTCCGACTCTGGATTCAGCAAAGCTCTGACCAGGTGCTGCTCAGTACCATCAAGACCACGGTCCCTGAAAACAAGAAGGATGTACCTTCTACTTCATAACTAATTGATACTCTAGTTCTACACTGAGCACAATACAACACAAACATTGAGTTCAGAGCGTTAGGCCAACTGTCAGCTTCATCTGAAATACTTTATACCAGTATTTACCTCCTTAATGGTTACCACGCCTCTGCACTTCCAGCATTATTTCTGTCTAATCAATCATCCAGGTGTCAGTGTACTATTTGGCCATTCCATGCCGTTTTACTTCCCTCCGACACCCTCTGTTCAGGCTGGAGCATTATAGGCTTTATCTCCTGTTTGCCACTGAACTACACATATATATACAGGCATAAATTAACAATTTACATTCAATTTTCATTAAAAGATACTGAATGGTTCAAGCTTACCACAATTTCATGGAAATAAACACAGATACGTTGATTAGCAATGAATTCTGGCACAATTACTGGCACAAATTCCCATCTGCTTATGTTCCAGGCTTTTATTTAACACAAATATGAGCTGGCTTCAACGCACTGTTGCTTTATCAAGATTATTTGCACTAGTGGTCTCGAACTAACGCTCCTAAGTGAGTATATCAGCGAGTCTAGCCAATGAGGCCACGTTTCGACAAGTGTTTGAAAAAATGTTACCTTTTCACGTCTCCCCTAACAACGAAAGATAGTATTTATAGCCCGACCAATCGTGGTTAGTCTTTCATTTGTTGCGCTCCAATCAATTTGGAGTTTACATGGTAGGCTAATTCTGTAACGTAAGATTTTTTTCAAACACGTTATAAAAAAATTTTATGAGCAGAAATGATTCCATGCTGTCAGGCATCCCCACTATTTTATTTTGGGTATAATTTATTAATTCCTGGACTATTTGCGTAACGTTTTACATATTCTTTGTCAGCAAGCCCTAAGGAACCCAAATATACAAATTTAAAAGAGCTACGTGGCTGCGTTCAAAATATGTATTTTCTACCTCCTGTTTCGAAGATGTGCTGTCTGGGTACTGTTATGTTTTCAACCGTAAACCCATCTATTGTTATCTTTCCTAATAAGCGTTTTTTATGATTTTAAACCTAACTCTGGGAAGGGTCGTGAATTTATCACTGTTCGTCTGAAAAAAAGTTAGTGCATGTAGTCTTACACGCGTGATGGCAGCATTTGTGTATCGCGCGAAGCGTGTTTAGTGTTCGGCTTTCTGCCTCTCCCTTCTCGCTATCCTTTAGTCCATCTGTCTTTTGTTTTTGGTAACATAGTGTAGAAAAAGACATGAATGGAATTTAAAATTTAGGTCAACTTGCATATTTCAAGGTTTTTCTTAGAAAGGCAGCACATTTTATTGTGTGTTTGGGAAACGCGTGTATGTTGCAGAAGGCCTTTAATATCAACGTGAAACGTTACAATTTGCAGACGAAGTAGAAAACAAGGGGATTTCGAGTACAGTCATTGTGACAGCACTGTTCTTTACCATTCTTCTTCCTTTATTTATTATATGTATTTATTAGGCTTTATATTTACTTGATAATTTATATATGTGGATTAGAATATTCCACGACACCTCCCCTCTTAAAACAGACATTATATGTCAGTCCTTTATTCTATATACACATAGAGAAATTTATTATTATTTCTGGGGTTTACGGTGATTCTCATCACACGGATGGCGGCTTAAAAAATCCGCTCCCAAATTGGTTTTTCCAGATATATACTCAATGCTAAAATTATATGGAGCCAGAAGTAAAGACCATCGGAGTAACCTAGAGTTCTCATGCTTAGCCTGTGCTAGAAACGATAAAGGTTTGTGGTCTGTTTGCAACTTAAATGCCTTCCCATATAGATAAATATTGAATTTCTTTATCGCCCATATTACTGCAAGACATTCTTTTTCGCTAGTTGAGTAGTTGATTTCAGCTTTATTCAACTTTCTGCTAGCATATGCCACTGGGCTTAATTCCCCATCCAATGCATCTGATTTCTGTAGTAGAGTTGCACCTAACCCAATATTACTTGCATCCGTCCTTACTATGAATTCTTGACTTAAGTCAGGTAATTTCAAAATGGGTTTACTTGTGAGCTTTTCCTTCAATTCTTGGTAAGTCATTTCACATTGTGGTGTCCATGTAATGCGATCTGGATGTCCTTTACGTGTCAATTCAGTTAACGGTGCACATATGGAATTAAAGTTTTTGATATACTTCTGGTAGAAACCACATAATGAGACAAAGGATCTCACGTCCTTCTTGGTTTGTGGTCTCGGGGCTTTCTGTAGTTTCTCTAAATTCTTTGGGTCAGGGGTCATGTTTCCCTGATAAACTGTGTGTCCCAAAAATTCCAATTCTTTACATCCAACGCAACATTTGGTTGGTCGGGCTGTTAAATTTGCCTCCCTAAGTCGATCAAACAGCATGTTCAGAGAGTCAATGTGTTCCTCAAATGTTTCTGTTGCTATAAGGATATCATCCATAAAATTTGTTATACAGGGATTATTCAGAGGATCCAATAATTTTCTCATCATTCTAGAGAAGACACTAGGCGCATTCTTCAATCCAAATGGCAATCTATTAAACTCATAGTGTCCTTCTGAGGTACTAAAAGCTAGGTATGGTCTAACCTCAGGCTTTACTGGAATCTGATAGTATCCTTTACTCAGATCCACTTTTGAGAAATATTTAGCTTTATTTAGTCTGGCAAACAGCTGATTTGTATCCGGCAATGGATCCACCTGTCCTTCTGTAATAGCATTCAGTCTCCTGTAATCTATACAGAGTCTATGTTCTCCAGAGGGCTTCCTTAAGAGTACAACACCGGAACTATACGAAGACTCACTGTGCGAAATAATTCCTTCCTTCAATAGATAGTCTATCTCTTCCTTCAAAGCTTTCTCCTTAGCAAACGGAATCGAATATGGTTTCATACAGACAGGTGTGGAGTCTATTAGTTTCATATCATATTCCAATAGGTTTGTATGCCCTGGTCGGTCTGTTAACACCTCTGCATGATTATTTAGAACCTGTTGCACTCTCTCTTTCTGAGTTTTCGTTAAATGTGTACTGATTTTCACCTGTGCTGCTGTCTCACAGGGGTGTAATGGATATTCAAATGATGAAAGTGGTTCCTTTTTCATCTCCATGGCGATGGACAAGGTCAACAAGTGTGTCTCTTCCTGATGTTCTCTTTCCAAATATTTCTTCAGGAGATTCACATGATAGATTTTTTCTTTCCCCTTCTTATCTATCTTATAATTTGTTCTAGACACCTTCTCTAAAACTGTATATGGACCCTGCCATCCAATTTGTAACTTATTCTGACTCCCAGGCAAAAGAAGCAGTACTTTCTCTCCCACAGCCAAATTTCTGTCTTTCGCCTTCCTGTTATAATAGGCAGCATGTTTCTTCCTGGCTTGTTTCAAATTTTCATTGGCAAGTTTCCAGCCAGTTTTTAACCGAGTGGTCAGCTCATTCACATATTGGTATGAAGATGTAATGTTTTCCTCTGCCTTTTCATCAGTCCACGTTCTTAACAAAGCTACATATGGACCTTTAATTGTGTGGACCTATTTGTCCATGCACCGGTATGGTCTCTTCCACTCGAAGCTTTATAGTGATGATTTTTCCTCCCAGAATTATCATTCACAAAACGACCGCTACCAATTTTTCTTTTGGGGCTTTCTCCCCACTTAAAATTCTTGATGAGAGATTTCCTCTCTACATCCTCTTCCTCCAGTTTGTTTAAGTCCGATTGAGGGATTTTCGGCTTATCCTGGGGTAAGACATCTTTTTGCACTCTCCGCATAGTGGCCATTGTAAAACAGTTAAGTGAAGCTTGTCCGTGAAAAGGGGCTTCCCATTCCATTTGGTCCACTTTATCAAATCTATATTTCTTTTTATTATCAGGCCTAATTTTGCCCCGTGGCGTGTCCAGGTCCTGATCCATGTTCCCACTTGTGGGTGTTCCCTCATGTGCTATGCTACACCTTTCTACAAAATTCTCAATGTCCCATCTTGCTTTGGGCCAATAATAATTGTGAGCCACCTTTTGAATGATGGTACCTATCTTCTCATGGTCCCCATCTGGTTTCACATGTAAGCTCCTTATTAAGTCTGCCCTATATCTTTTAGGAAGTACCAGCTGTCCGTGACCTTTGGATCTAGCTCCAGTCTTCCTATACATCAACTTGTTTTTCATGTAAAAATCTCCCTTGCCTGGAGTTGTATGACAAGTTGACAATTTTCTGAAACAAGGCTTGAGTGTTTTATCCCCAGCCTGTGCCTTCCTCATCTCTTCTGGAGTGGTATCTAACATAATATCCTCCTCCTGTCTTGAGGTCGACCTGACCTGAAGGGTTGCCATATACACAGGTTTCCTTCTGCAACGGTCAGTGTCATGATTGTCCATCTGACAATTCTTACACCACCTTTTTCCTTGGTTGAAAGATTTTCTTTCATCATATTTCCTTTCATCGAATTGTGGGAATTTATTTTTATTTTCATACCGTGGCCTATCAAATTGGTGCTTACCTTTATTTTGATCCTTAGGATCAAATTTATTAAAGTTCTGTGGTGCCCTAAAGTTATCCACTTGTTTCTTTTTATTACCTGTTACCTCTGCTTGAGCTGCTTGATACCTTTCAGCAACATTTAGCAACTCACCCAGCCTCTCTGCACCTTGTTCCATGAGAAACTTTCTCAGGTCTGGAGCCATGGACTCTCTTAATTGCTCTATAAGGACCATTTCCTTAAGATCTTGGGTTTTCCCCAGAGAAGTCCATTTCTCCAAGTATGTCTCTATTCGTGCAGAGAACTGGTGATAGGTTTCACCTGACAGTAGTTTAGCATTCCTAAATTTTTTCCTATAAAATTCTGCATTCTTTTCATACCTTAACAAAAGAGCCTGCTTTAGCATGTCATAATTTTCCTGATCACCTCTGCTCATTTTTGCAAAAACTTCATAAGCTGCCCCACGAAGTCCCTGAGATAACTTTAAGCTCCACCTTTCTCTCTCTAACCCATACGTGGTAGCTAATAGTTCATACCTATTTATATAGCTCTCAATATCATCGTCTTTCTCAACAAAATGATCTAAATGAAAATTCATAGCTGAGGTTGAGGCTCCTTGAGTAACCGTAGCATCAGAGGCAAAGGGACTGGCACCATTTTCAGGAGCATGGCCTTGAAACTCAAACTCCCTTAGTCGTAACTCATGTTCCCTTTGTAATCTCTTCTCCTCCTTTTCTGCTTCCCTTTCTGCAGCTAATCTCTTCTCTTCCCTTTCTGCAGCTAATTTCTTCTCTTCTCTTTCTGCAGCCTGTCTTCTTTCCTCGGCTTCTCTTTCTGCAGCTAATCTTTTGTCTTCTCTTTCTGCTTCCAATTTCTTAGCCTCAGCCTCAAATTGTAACCTCTTAATTTCCCTTTCAGCCTCTAACTTTCTTTCGGCTTCAAACCTTCTTTCTTCGCGTTCAATAAATTTGTCACATTCCGTAGTGACATAGGCAACCATAACTTGCCCATCTAATCCTAACTCTTTTGCAGTCTGAACAGCAGCAGATCGAAACTTGGCCAGGTCCGCCATTGTCTATCAGGTAAATTTCTACAATGTCTAACCAACAATTTAATCTCTAAATATATCTAATGGACAACACAGGCACCGTGAGCTCAACCTTATTTAATTCCACCCAAGGATACCTTTTAATTCTTATATTCCCTGAAGTGAATTACCCCCAATATTTTTAATAGGGAAAGATTCAAAATCCCAAGAGCGAGACCCCAATATATGTGGTGAAGTGGGATGTTATAAATATTTATAGGGGACTTAGTGTACTGACTGAGATCAGCTGTGAAGGTATCTATATCTATTAAGAGTAGTGTATTATAGATAACCTTACTTGCTACCACATATCTATATATCTCAGTCAGAATTATTCTGGAATAGTGTGATGACTACGTTATGTGTCTAGGGTATGTGTATGATGAAGTGTAAGTCACAACAATAGACAGATAAACAATTTAATTTAATCCACTACTCTTGACAACACTGTGACACTCACATACATATAACACTCTATGAGAATATCTTAAGGAGTCACTGATAACTTTTCAAATAACAATATGTATTCATTGTTATCATAAAGGTATATGTGTCCTGATTCAAATACAAAGGAACCAGGAATCACAATCAATTTTAATTACAAGTATATGTACAGACTTTATCAATATGAATATTGTAGTGACATATATTATTAAAATATCCTATGTGTGTCAGTTGTGTAGTAGTAATATGAGGTAATACTGGTTTTGTTTTGTTCAAGCTCTGTTGGTATTTGTCATCATGACTTCAATAGTTTGTCTTTTGGGACTAGTATTGGAGATGTTCTCAGTTCCTGATATTAAGACAATTAAATTCCCCTCTGAATGTTATTTTTACAAAGTCATTTCAAGATGAGGGGACATAATGTTGAGCTCAGCTGGCCAAATCAGCTTATCTTGCGTGATGGCGGCAGGAAAGGACTCCTCTGCTCGAATTCTCCCCTGGGCTCTGGAGACACCTCACTGATAGCTAAAAAGACCAAGGAGTATGCTGTCCGACTCTGGATTCAGCAAAGCTCTGACCAGGTGCTGCTCAGTACCATCAAGACCACGGTCCCTGAAACAAGAAGGATGTACCTTCTACTTCATAACTAATTGATACTCTAGTTCTACACTGAGCACAATACAACACAAACATTGAGTTCAGAGCGTTAGGCCAACTGTCAGCTTCATCTGAAATACTTTATACCAGTATTTACCTCCTTAATGGTTACCACGCCTCTGCACTTCCAGCATTATTTCTGTCTAATCAATCATCCAGGTGTCAGTGTACTATTTGGCCATTCCATGCCGTTTTACTTCCCTCCGACACCCTCTGTTCAGGCTGGAGCATTATAGGCTTTATCTCCTGTTTGCCACTGAACTACACATATATATACAGGCATAAATTAACAATTTACATTCAATTTTCATTAAAAGATACTGAATGGTTCAAGCTTACCACAATTTCATGGAAATAAACACAGATACGTTGATTAGCAATGAATTCTGGCACAATTACTGGCACAAATTCCCATCTGCTTATGTTCCAGGCTTTTATTTAACACAAATATGAGCTGGCTTCAACGCACTGTTGCTTTATCAAGATTATTTGCACTAGTGGTCTCGAACTAACGCTCCTAAGTGAGTATATCAGCGAGTCTAGCCAATGAGGCCACGTTTCGACAAGTGTTTGAAAAAATGTTACCTTTTCACGTCTCCCCTAACAACGAAAGATAGTATTTATAGCCCGACCAATCGTGGTTAGTCTTTCATTTGTTGCGCTCCAATCAATTTGGAGTTTACATGGTAGGCTAATTCTGTAACGTAAGATTTTTTTCAAACACGTTATAAAAAAATTTTATGAGCAGAAATGATTCCATGCTGTCAGGCATCCCCACTATTTTATTTTGGGTATAATTTATTAATTCCTGGACTATTTGCGTAACGTTTTACATATTCTTTGTCAGCAAGCCCTAAGGAACCCAAATATACAAATTTAAAAGAGCTACGTGGCTGCGTTCAAAATATGTATTTTCTACCTCCTGTTTCGAAGATGTGCTGTCTGGGTACTGTTATGTTTTCAAACGTAAACCCATCTATTGTTATCTTTCCTAATAAGCGTTTTTTGTGATTTTAAAACCTAACTCTGGGAAGGGTAGTGAATTTATCACTGTCCGTCTGAAAAAAAGTTAGTGCATGTAGTCTTACACGCGTGATGGCAGCATTTGTGTATCGCGCGAAGCGTGTTTAGTGTTCGGCTTTCTGCCTCTCCCTTCTCGCTATCCTTTAGTCCATCTGTCTTTTGATCTTGGTAACATAGTGTAGAAAAAGACATGAATGGAATTTAAAATTTAGGTCAACTTGCATATTTCAAGGTTTTTCTTAGAAAGGCAGCACATTTTATTGTGTGTTTGGGAAACGCGTGTATGTTGCAGAAGGCCTTTAATATCAACGTGAAACGTTACAATTTGCATACGCAGTAGAAAACAAGGGGATTTCGAGTACAGTCATTGTGACAGCACTGTTCTTTACCATTCTTCTTCCTTTATTTATTATATGTATTTATTAGGCTTTATATTTACTTGATAATTTATATATGTGGATTAGAATATTCCACGACAATCTTGAACGGGGAAAAACTACAGAAAGTTGAAAGTTTCAATTATTTAGGCAGTAAAATGACTCAGGATGGTGACACAACAAGAGAAATTCATACTAGAATTGCTTTGGCAGCTAGCGCCTTCAATAGATTATCTAACATTTGGAAATCACGATCATTGAATATACATACCAAGCTTCGTCTGTTTAATTCAAATGTTATCTCAGTGTTAACATACGGCTGTGAGAGTTGGAAAATAACAAAATCATTGGAGAACAAGCTGAATACATTCGAGAACAAATGTCTTAGAAAACTCATGAACATCAGTTGGAAAGAATTCAAGACTAATCGACAAATAAGAGAAGACTCTAGGCAGAAATATGTCTCCGACTATATAAGGAAAAGACGATGGTCATATATCGGTCATGTCCTACGAATGCAAAACAACAGAATACTACTACAGGCGCTCACTTGGGTTCCTGAGGGTAAGAGGAAAAAAGGAAGACCAAAAGAAACACTCAGAAGAACAATAATAAGAGAAGGAAGAACGTTGGGCCTAAATAATGTGCAAGAGCTAAGAGGAGTGGCGTCACAACGAACAACCTGGAGAGCACTGGTTTCTGCCTTATGCGCCGTGTTTGGTGCTTAAAGAATTTATTATTATTATTATTATGTTACGTCGGTCGGTCTCACTCAAAATAGTAACTCGCGCCAGAATAAAAAGTGCGCAACGCACGGTGTGCAACTTGCGCGGCGTGGGTGTTATATAAAACAAATAATAATAATATTTTTTTTTTTTTTTTATTCTTTCACGACATTAGTAGTGCTCGACAAAGAAAAAGTGCGTAAAAATTGGTGAGCATGAGCCAATAACATACCAAAGTGAATTGTATTTTCGGTCACGGCAAGCTCTATGTCGCCCTCACCCGATGTACAAATCATGAAAACTGGAAAGTTTTTGTTAAAACCACTTATTATCAGGGAACACTCTTTGAAAACAATCCACGCACTTTCACACGAAATGTTGTCATCAAAGAACTTTTAAATTGAATCTAAAATAACATAATTCTCGCCGTGTGTACGTTGGTCACAGCTGAGGAATGCAACCGTGTTTAAAACAGCACACTGTAATTAAAAACCCGTCAAGTTTGGCGGGTTATTGCTAGTGTGTGTATATATATATATATTGTCACAGAACGATTTCATGTGGGTGTATGATGGAGTGAGTCAAAGTAAGGGTCACTGAGGTTGTCAATATTTGTTTAAGTTTAACTCAGGGATTGAGTTTATGTCTGACTTCATGTCAGCATGTTGTGACTTGTGCGTGCGCATGGAGAAAGCGTGTTTGGTGAACAAGTCTGGGTGGCTTGTGAGAGTATCCGAATGTAACCAGGGGAGTCTGTGATTTGTTACGAGCTCTGTGCTCATATTGTGTGACAGTGTGAAACCACAGTTGTGATTGATTTTTTTTCAAAAAGTACACCCGCTATTACTCGAGGCGAGAATCTCCGGTTAGTACGAGTATATCTAACCTGAGACTGATTTTTACGTGAATATCCTTTTTTTCCTGTACACTGACAGGTGTCCACTCGCCTGATTGACATAATGATTATGTTATAGGTGATACCTATTGTTGTATAGGCGACGCGTTTCTGATAAAGTTGATAATGTTGGATTTTTATTCCCGTTAATGATATCCACCAAAAGATAGATATAAGTGGATGGAAGCAGACATCATCATCATCATCAGTTGATAAGATCTCTATGGTGTTGTTTGCTCCACTGTAGTGTATGGAATGTCAACTTGACCTACGCAGTGGTGTGTAGACATGGATTGAGTGTACAATGTGCGAATGATGATAAGGGTTCGTGTTGTTGACAAATGTTCTTTTCTCACACTCATGTATGACTGGAAGTCATCGACACCAACGACTGTGTACCTTTTCTAAAGTTTAATTGGACGTACACACTCGACAGCACAGATAGTGACAAATCACAGGTTGGCATAATACATCATAGTACAGTGGATAACTGGTCTTGCAATGTTATGTTACATGGGCACTCATGTAGATTAATATTATAATGGACTGTCAGTAGCCAAGCCCTCAGCATCGCCCATACATATAAATCATCTGACTTCACTGACTGAGCACGTCAGCTTATAAACAATATTTCAGATGGCTTCTAAACCTAATCTCGTTTAGCGACGATTCTCCAACATAATGTTCAGCACATATTTTTCCATATAATAATATTGAACCGCTAATAACGGGTTCTCATGTGTAGCAGTGATCTCTGGACTAAACAAGCGATAATACGGGCATCCCTTTTCTCTTCTTGAAAGTCACTACATGTTTTAGTTCCAAGATGGCTTCACTCGTGAGCTGTCACTCACGTTTGGATACAGATAATGAATCTGTCCTAAAGTTAGTCATTCATAAAACATTTCATTGCTCTGTAGATTTGATCATGAACAATTGACTGCATTCTACAGAATATAGTGCTGCTAGGAATCGAAGTCGTTTTCATCGAGTCAAATATATTCTCTTAGACATTCAAATCGTAACTATCGAAAATGGTGGCTTCGATCGAGAGTTCATAAGAGTATCTTTGATTACCTTGGTAGAGGAAATATGAAACTGCCATTCCTTGGCAATATGAATAAACACTGGGGTAAAGCATACACGATAGGTCTAGACGACTATCACTTTCCCCACAAATACTGAGATCACTTTTTCCCGGCGACAGGCCGACATAGGAAACACACAGTCCCTATCAGGACGAAGCCAAATCACACCACACTCTAGCGACACATCCGCCGAATAGCCTTTGACCTCTCTAGAGACAACAGAACATATAGTTCGACTTAGATATGTAAAGATATACAGATATAAGACAGACTCGTCCTACTCAGACAAACAATACACATAAATTCAGGCCATAGATATTCTGAAGCAAGAACAATCTATTATTACCCAAACAACGAATAAATCGCAGTAAAATGGATTTATCCGCGGAGTTTGATCGAAGAGATGGCACAACTTTCAAGGGAAGTAACTCAATAATGACTTTCCCTTAAGCACAAAAAAATTACCTATGTATAATATTGTAAGATATCAAAGACTGCACGTAACAGTCTTACCACACCTCCCGGGAAAAAAAAAATGGAACTTTTTTTTTTTTTTGAAATACATCTAGGAGCAACGTACAATAGGCTCACAACGCATGAATAATGCGCAGATGAAAATATCAGGAATACCTATAACGCCTAATATGAGGCTAAGTCGACTTATGGAGCGACTGGTGAGAATGTGTCTCATAAACTGAGAGAAATTATTTCTCTACAAGTATATTTTTCCAGGAAGGTGTCATCAAAGTATAATACAATTCTGGCAATTACACAATGCCTAAAAAATTCATATCATCATTTCGTATTAGATATCTTAAATTTATGATTTATGAAGAAAAAATCATCAAAGCACAGCGGTGAATAAACATCAATGAACCGCTATGTAGTGATACAATCATTATATTATTAAATTACAAATGTGTATCTATCATGATATAGAAAAGGAACTACTATAGAACTAGACATATCAAGAAGTCTAAGCCCTAATAGTTATGTGGAATCATGTGGGCATCTTGACAGAATGTCTGCCATCACATTATCTGATCCACGAATAGCTCGCACAGAGAAATGAAAAGGTTGAAGAGCAATTGCATATCGAGTAGACCTCGAGCTCTTCAAATTCTTACTCTGTATAGCAGTAAGAGCTTTTTGGTCGGTTTCTACTATGAAATGTGCGCCTAGAAGGAATCTCTGTAGTTTGAGGATCGACCAAACCATAGCTAATAGCTCACGGTCTAAAACCGAATAATTCCTTTCTGCCGCATTAAGTTTTCTGGAAATATACATTACAGGATGCAGAGTTCCAGAGTACTCTTGCATTAGTGCCGCTCCAATCCCAGTGGATGAAGCGTCACTACGAAGAACGAATGTCTTATCTTTAGTGGGTAGCACTAAAATAGGTGGTGTTGAAAACAGTGTTTTAATCTTATCCAGAGAGCATTGGCATTCCTGAGACCAGTGGACCACATTAGGCGAACCTTTCTTTAGAAGTGTTGAGAGAGGTGCCATGATAGAGGATAGATTCTGAATGAATCTGCCATAAAATTGAATAAGACCTAACAGACTTCTCACCTGTTTTTTAGTCTTAGGGATTGAGATGTTAAGTATCTTACTAGTATTATGGTCCTCTGTCTTTAGGAAACCATGACCAACTCGGTGGCCTAGGAAAGAAATTTCGCTAAAACCAATATAGGCTTTAGAGGGTTTCGCTGTCAGGTTGTGCTCACGCAAAGTAGACAGCAATTCATCTAACCCTGAATAGTGATCTTCCCAAGTATCGCTGAAAAGACAGATGTCGTCTAGATATGCAATGACATCTGACCGATAAGATAGGATTCGGCGCATCATGCGTACGAACGTAGCTGGTGCGTTCATAAGACCGAAAGGCATAAAATTCCATTGGAACAAACCTCTAGGTGTTGAAAAAGCCGTGAGAGGTTTGGCGCGTTCAGATAAAGGAACTTGCCAATATCCTTTAGACAAATCAAGTTTAGTGAAAAAATGAGATTTGGAGAGTCGAGTAAGTAGCTCTTCCAGTAAAGGCATAGGTTCGGCATCGAACTTCGTTACTTGATTCAATTTTCGATAGTCAACGCAAAGACGTATGTTATTGTCTTTTTTACGCACAATAACCATCGGCGAAGAATATGCAGAGGTGGATGGTTCGATTATTTTCAAATCTATCATCTCATCCAACTCTTTCTCGACCTGTGCTTGAAAATGTATAGGTATAGGATAAGGTCTAACCCTAATAGGAGTATGGTCAGTTAGAACA
Organism: Oreohelix idahoensis; assembly: GCA_024509875.1. Classification (NCBI taxonomy): domain Eukaryota; kingdom Metazoa; phylum Mollusca; class Gastropoda; order Stylommatophora; family Oreohelicidae; genus Oreohelix; species Oreohelix idahoensis. The sequence continues at coordinate 158,533 of JAMPIV010009189.1, read as the reverse complement.
ATGTCATGTTGAATGACATTCGTTTGTCCAGGGATGTCAGTGAGTACATCCTGAAATGTTTGCAACATAGTTGAAACTTGTCGCTGTTCTCCTAGAGACAAATCAGGAGAGACAGTAACGTTCTTCCATGATTCACTGGAATGAAGTGGGATCATTGGAAGAGGAAGATTTACATCTGAAAAACTTGTTTCCTCATCCTGTATCACGGACAGTGATGAGTAATGACCATGTTGTACTGGAGAATTGTCCGTTGCTTGGAAAATGGGTTGCAAATAATCCGGACGTTCATGGAATTCAGTAAGCATATTGATGTGGAAGGTTTTATGCTTCCCATCAATATCGACAATATAGTCGACATCGGAAATTTTCGATATTATATCGTACGGACCTTTCCAAGAAATAAGTAATCTGTTTTCCCTACAAGGTAGTAATACAAATGCTTTGTCACCAGGACAAAGTTGTCGTAAGCATCTCTTCTTATTGGCAAATTGCCTTGCCTTCTGTTTCGCAAATTCAGAAGAAGAAGTTGCTAATTTGCATGCTTCGATAATTTTTTGTCTCAACGCGATGACATATTCGTAGGATGACTTTGTGTCATCGTCAATATTGTCAGATGTTATGAGATCGTGAAGCAACGACATAGGGCCACGCGGACGCGCGCCAAAGACGAGTTCAAAGGGAGAAAATCCCGTATGTTCATTGGGTACCTCTCTGTAAGCGAAGAGGGCCGCAGGTAAAACTCTGTCCCAGTCTTGAGGATGATCCTCAGTTATCTTCCCCAGTAAGTTTTTAAGTGTTCTATTAAGGCGTTCGACCATACCATTAGACATTGGATGGTAGATACTACTTAAAGATCTATCTATCTGCAGAGTAGACATTACTTGAGACATGGTATCTGATATTAGTTGGGTGCCATGGTCTGACAATATCTCTCCGGGGAACCCCAGACGAGAAAATATAAGCCAAAGAGCATCTGCAATATCAGCAGTAGTAATGCTCTTCAGAGGAATAGCCTCTGGCCAACGTGTGCACATATCAACACACGTCAAGATAAACTGATGTCCTCTGGCAGACTTGATCTTAAATGGACCAATAATGTCTATGGCCATTTTTTGAAACGGCCGAATAGGAATGTCCGCCGCCTGAATGGGTGCAGCATGCCGTGGACCTTTGGATTTAACTTCCTGACATACTTTACAAGATCGACAATAAATCCGTATGTCCTTGTTTACCAATGGCCAAAAGAAAGCCGCAAGGACTCTTGACTTAGTACGGGAAAAACCCATGTGTCCAGCACACTGAGAGTCGTGAGCGTGCTGCAAAATTTTAACTCTCAAATTCTTGGGAACCAGGATTTGAGAATGACTTGACGTAATGGAGTCTTGAACCATACGTACAAGTACGCCATTCTTCTTTGTAATCCACGATTTACGACTTGTGTCTTTATTCGGATCACCTTTAGTTGCAAGAATGAAGAATTTCTTCAGAGTGGGATCATCTTCTTGCTGTTTTATAAACGAGTCACGAGAAATTACCAAGGGATTATCTTGGTTATGCACTTCATTATCTTCAGTAGATGAAGTTTGAGGCATATTAAGAGCCTGAGCTCTAGTGACTACAGCGTTAGCAATCTGCATGTTTTGCCTTTCCCACGTGGAAATTTGTTGCGGAGTGCATTCCTTGACTCCATGAATGCGACCGATGATGAGGTCAGCGATCGGATTCGGAAGAAGACATGCGTGTACATCTCCTGTAAAGAAAGGAGTAGCAATCCTAATGATAGCAGTAGAGTATTTCTCTAATGTGCCGCCAAATGTTACACATTTGACTACTTGTCCAGTGGCACGGGAAGGATCTACGAGTGACTGCCTAACACCAATTGTGGTGCATCCAGAATCAAATAGCACAGAGACTGGATTGTTATTCACTAAACCCTTATGTAAGACAAGAGAACCTCTTCCATCATGCGCGACTGATGCCGGAAGAGCAGGAAGAGGATGGCCACAGCTTAAAGTAGACACTGTGGTTGGCTCAAATAACGTTTTGCATTGGGGGCACTGAGATGCTCTCCCAAAATCAAAAGCGGCACATGCCATATTACTAGCATCATTATTATCTTTACTCTGTTTATAGGCTTCATGGGACTCTTGTTGTGCAGAGTTTGCCTGAAAATGTGGTTTATGTCTTTTGTTTTGAGATCTACCTCGGTTATTATCACCTCTGTAGTTATTGTTACCTCTATTGTAACCCCTATTTGGGTTTGAGTCATAGTTCCCTTGGTTACCATTATCATATTCATTATAATGAGTATCTCTGTAATTATGATCTTGTTGACTCCAAGACGGATAACCCTGATAGTTTCTATAATTACTTCCTCTACGGAAATTCCTATAATTATGACCACCCCTGTGTCGAGAGCTATCAGGTCGTCTCCAGTTCTTTGAAGAAGAACCCTGAAATGATTGGTTACCTTGGTTTTGATAACTATTATGGTTACCTTTTTTATCAAATCTGTTTTGAGGTCCCTGAAATCTGTGTGAATAATTGGGATTGTATGGTGTTGCTGAAGCAACTGGCATACTCTCCTTAATCTTAGTGTTGCCAAAAGTCACGTCGGGGTGTGCAGTGACATATTGGGAACAATATTCTTCCATTTCTTTTAGAGATTTGGGTTTACGCTCATGTATAAATTCAAGGAAAGGTTTGTTCACACATGACATAATCTTATCTCTGAGCAACAAATCCATAAGTCCTTCATACGTTTTTTCTGTTTTGGAAAGCTCAATCCAACGATCAACTGTGAGACGTGCCTTTGCAGTGAATTCTGAGAATTCTACACCCGTCTCAGGTACCATCGTCTTAAATAAAAGGCGATAGCCTTCCTCACTTAGCTGATATTTTTTTATCAAAGCCGCCCTAATGACATCATAATTATCCTTATCTGCTTCTCCTACAAGGCATAATCTAGTCAAAGATTCACCTTTCAAGTTTTCTGATAATTGATTAGCGTATTGTGATTTATCCACATTATGTGTACGACAAGAACGTTCAAATCTATCCAGCCAGAATGTAATATCGTCACTGGACTGATTGAACGGTGGAACCTTAACCTTGTAAGTAGAAGGTTTACCATTACCACTAGATGCCTGATTAACATTACTCATACTTGTCAATCTCAATTTCTCCAACTCAAATTCATGTTCTCTTATTGCTTTTTTCTCTTCAGCATCTAATCTTTTTTGTTCAGCCTCCCTGTCTAATCTTTTTTGTTCAGCTTCCCTGTCTAATCTTTTTTGTTCAGCTTCCCTGTCTAATCTTTTTTGTTCAGCTTCACTGTCTAATCTTTTTTGTTCAGCTTCCCTGTCTAATCTTTTTTGTTCAGCTTCACTGTCTAATCTTTTTTGTTCAGCCGCAGCTTCTCTTTCTAATTTTTTTTGTTCAGCTTCAAATCTCCTTTCCTCCACCTGCATCTGCAATTTCTTTTGTTCAGCAGCAGCCTCAGCTTCTCTTTCTAATCTTTTCTCTTCCGCCATAGCTTTTCTTTCTTCTGCAGCTAATCTTTTCTCTTCTGCCATAGCTCTTCTCTCTTCTGCAGCTAATGCTTTGTCATATTGAGCAACTGCCCATTGTTCTAATTGTTGACCAGTCTTATCAAGGGCTTTCCCTTGTGTAATGAAGTATTCTAATGTAGACATGATGTCTAACAATAATACTAATCACCTGAATCAATAATAATACCACAAGTTCTCAATGACTTGATTAATCAGTATACTATCCCAATATCTGTGGGTCACAAGCCTTTAATAAGGTCTTGTATAATAGTAATAATAATCAGGTACTGGTTTATACCATAATCCAAGTGCAGTGCACAGGCAATTGTGTCTTATGAAATATACCTATATAAAACATATGTCAACCAACAGAATACATAAAGTACAAATAGGACTGACAATACAAGAACGTTTGCAGAAATCAAAATAAATCAAATAGGGAAATCAATGAAAATAATCACTGAATCTGCAAAGAATAACAACACAAATGACGTCACAATATATGAATATAAATTGTGAATAGAACTGAAAGATAGAAAAGGTTAGACCAACAAATTACAAACAAATCAAAACAAAACTAAAGAACAAAGAAATATTACAAAAATAACAATAATTACAGACTTCACAGCTAACACAAAAGCAACAGTTGTCGCAGCAAATTTTCAATCAAGAAAATTGCACCTATAGAAAACGCCCACAACGGACCCTCTATGACGTGGGATATTCTGTTGTGAGGACGCCGCCCAACCTTAAACACAACCCGCTGACATAGAAACTAACATACTATACAAACAAATAACATGTAAACATAAATATATATAAATTATGTGTATGATAGTATGTGTTGCAAAATAGGCTCAGTTTTACAGTAATGGCAAAGTTATTTTTATGAAAATAAACAAACTGCCACTTTATTCAATTAAACATTCTGGCCTTAAATATTAAAGTTCATATATGGAAAACAAGAAGATCCATCGATGAAAATAGGACTTCTTAGTTCACAAATACTGTCTTCCTGTTAACATTGACAAGAATTGATCCAACTGTTCTGTGAAACTCTGTAATGTCTAATGTAAAAATGTCAACAACGCTGACCTACATACTGCATTCACTTGACAGGTCACGTGACGAAGTGTTGACAAAGAGCAAACCAATACTGCAAGTGTGTCGTATCAGCCACAGGAAACGGTCTGGTATCGGTAATCTGTTGACTTCTGAACTTCTGCGAGGTCAAACCCAGAAAGCTGGTCCACCAGTTGATAAAGTTGATAATGTTGGATTTTTATTCCCGTTAATGATATCCACCAAAAGATAGATATAAGTGGATGGAAGCAGACATCATCATCATCATCAGTTGATAAGATCTCTATGGTGTTGTTTGCTCCACTGTAGTGTATGGAATGTCAACTTGACCTACGCAGTGGTGTGTAGACATGGATTGAGTGTATAATGTGCGAATGATGATAAGGGTTCGTGTTGTTGACAAATGTTCTTTTCTCACACTCATGTATGACTGGAAGTCATCGACACCAACGACTGTGTACCTTTTCTAAAGTTTAATTGGACGTACACACTCGACAGCACAGATAGTGACAAATCACAGGTTGGCATAATACATCATAGTACAGTGGATAAATGGTCTTGCAATGTTATGTTACATGGGCACTCATGTAGATTAATATTATAATGGACTGTCAGTAGCCAAGCCCTCAGTATCGCCCATACATATAAATCATCTGACTTCACTGACTGAGCACGTCAGCTTATAAACAATATTTCAGATGGCTTCTAAACCTAATCTCGTTTAGCGACGATTCTCCCACATAATGTTCAGCACATATTTTTTTCATATAATAATATTGAACCGCTAATAACGGGTTCTCATGTGTAGCAGTGATCTCTGGACTAAACAAGCGATAATACGGGCATCCCCTTTCTCTTCTTGAAAGTCACTACATGTTTTGGTTCCAAGATGGCTTCACTCGTGAACTGTCACTCACGTCTGGATGCAGATAATGAATCTGTCCTAAAGTTAGTCATTCATAAAACATTGCATTGCTCTGTAGATTTGATCATGAACAATTGACTGCATTCTACAGAATATAGTGCTGCTAGGAATCGAAGTCGTTTTCATCGAGTCAAATATATTCTCTTAGACATTCAAATCGTAACTATCGAAAATGGTGGCTTCGATCGAGAGTTCATAAGAGTGTCTTTGATTACCTTGGTAGAGGAAATATGAAACTGCCATTCCTTGGCAATATGAATAAACACTGGGGTAAAGCATACACGATAGGTCTAGACGACTATCACTTTCCCCACAAATACTGAGATCACTTTTTCCCGGCGACAGGCCGACATAGGAAACACACAGTCCCTATCAGGACGAAGCCAAATCACACCACACTCTAGCGACACATCCGCCGAATAGCCTTTGACCTCTCTAGAGACAACAGAACATATAGTTCGACTTAGATATGTAAAGATATACAGATATAAGACAGACTCGTCCTACTCAGACAAACAATACACATAAATTCAGGCCATAGATATTCTGAAGCAAGAACAATCTATTATTACCCAAACAACGAATAAATCGCAGTAAAATGGATTTATCCGCGGAGTTTGATCGAAGAGATGGCACAACTTTCAAGGGAAGTAACTCAATAATGACTTTCCCTTAAGCACAAAAAAATTACCTATGTATAATATTGTAAGATATCAAAGACTGCACGTAACAGTTTCCCGCCAAGGAGTGTTCCTGGAGGAACTTTAGTAATGTTCGTGGAGAACATGTTAATGCGATGAGTTAGTCCATCCTTGGAGCTATTGTGGAGTAAGGCGAAGTTGATAGTTCCTCCTGAAAGACATTCTTAGAGAATATGTATGGCGATGTCTCATGCCGCCAATCACTGGAATAAGGGATTCACACCTGGATGGTGTTCTACAGGAGCGAGGGGTCTATGCCGCACATAAGGTCTTTTTATGTATTGTCTTTGTACGTCAGTGAGGTCAGTCTGTGAATAGTGTAGCTAGTTATTTCCTACAGGCAATGTTAGCCTGAGTATAATGTCAGTGTGCTTGACGATGTCATTGATATTAAGGACTTGTGGAATCATGTGAATAAATGTCATTGAACTGTACAAGTGGCGTCGTGTTACTTCGCTCCCCTAGCGTTGTTTGTCATATACACACGCCACATCCATAATAAAGTTCTTTATATATATATATATATATATATATATATATATATATATATATATATATATATATATATATATATATATATATATATATATATATTGATAAAATCTGGATACTGAGACAGATTGGTGATACGACTGGTACTGGTGTAGATAGATTGGCAAAGTCTCACTCTTGAAGTTGTAGTATGGAAAGGTGAGCCCTCCGGGCAACGCCGGGTACTTACAGCCAAGAATGTAAATGTTCTAATATACGTGCCGCTGTTAATGACGTAGAGCTAACGTCGGGCTTACAGGTGGCCGACTAAGTGAGCGGGTGTGTAGATGCACATAGACGCGAATGCCGTGTGGTATTAATTAAGTTGACAACCAATCACCCACACCAATGCACATATAGAAGTGACTGACATCTTAAACTTTGCATACTAGGAAATGCAGTAACAGCTGTAACGTTTATACACTGTTTATTTGACTGGAACAAGAGACACGTAAACAATCCTAGTAAACGGTACTTGGTACATAGCAAACGATCACTGTCACGAGTTACAGGGTAAAGTACATCATGGAAACATCGTATGACTATGCTCTCCACCTTCACTCCTCTGACAATACAATACATGAGCCGACTACAGTTCCTGGCTCTAAGATAATATAAATACTCCTCCAACTCTTCTGGCAATGCAATACATGAGCCGAATAAAGTTCCTGGCTCTAAATAATCTTCCAACTCTTCTGGCAATGCAATACATGAGCCGAATAAAGTTCCTGGCTCTAAATAATCTTCCAACTCTTCTGGCAATGCAATACATGAGCCGAATAAAGTTCCTGGCTCCAAGATAATATAAATACTCCTCCAACTCTTCTGGCAATGCAATACATGAGCCGAATAAAGTTCCTGGCTCTAAATAATCTTCCAACTCTTCTGACAATGCAATACATGAGCCGAATAAAGTTCCTGGCTCCAAGATAATATAAATACTCCTCCAACTCTTCTGGCAATGCAATACATGAGCCGAATAAAGTTCCTGGCTCTAAATAATCTTCCAACTCTTCTGGCAATGCAATACATGAGCCGAATAAAGTTCCTGGCTCTAAATAATCTTCCAACTCTTCTGGCAATGCAATACATGAGCCGAATAAAGTTCCTGGCTCTAAATAATATAAACTGTCCTCTTACCTCCTCTGCTCTGGCAATACAATACAATATCTAATACACATTGCACAATCTTAATACGAGCCTTCTATCCCAGGCTTTAGAATTATCATGGGGAGTCTTCAACATTTATATTCCACCAGAAATATCTCCCCGAAAAAACACAGTAAGAAAACATGGCTGACCAGCCCGGTCAAAAATCCAGAGCGAACTGTCACGAGATATCTCGCATATCAGTCCCGCCAAACAGTCACGCATGCACCGTTACCGCGAACCGTGAAATGTTCTCAATCTCGCAAGCACGAGAAGGTTCTGGAACAAACAAGTCAAGGGAGGTAACAACTAAATCTGACCTGACATGTAAAAAATATTAATGTTTAAATCTCCTTGCTTAAAAACTGACTTTAACAGTCTACCGCACCCCCCGGAGAAAAAAAAATGATCACATAATTTTTTTTTAAACATACATCGAATAGTAATAACATGAGGTAGGTAACATATAAATATCTACACTTAAGTATACTCTCCATAAACTTATATAAAAATGAACAAAAGAGGGATAGGAGTAAGTGTAACGTACAAAAGAAAGAAGTATAGAGAGATAACGGGATAAGTCTACGAAGAATCTCAACTTCAAAGAGGTAAGAAGTAAAAGTATGCCATGACATTAAAAGAGAAAAAGAGAAAAGTAATACGTGAACAAAGACCAGATGGAATACTAAAGGAAAAAGAAAAATGAAGGGAAGCAATGCCCTAAGAATAAAGAAAGCAGAAATATGTCATGGTAAGCAATTACATGAAACAAAGCATAGTATAAATGAATACCATTGTAATACAATAGCATACATGATAAACTAAATTCTCTAACAAAAAATAATAGCATGATAACCCAGTCAACCATGACTATTACTGACGCACAATCAAGCGTCGGGTGAGAAAAAGTACCTCACAATCTCAGAAGAAATCTTTTCTCAAAGTATCAATATTGTATCTAGGTGCTCCCACTAGCGCACAATGAAGCGCTGGGCACAAAAAGCATTACAATGACTGAAAAATTTACTTCCTCTCATGACTTCATGTATCTCATAACCAAAAAAAAATACAATATGGACATGTATCGCAATGATAAATTACATAAAGTAATGGTATCGTTACAATATTATACTTTCAACACCGTAAAACATAGCAATATATTAACCCTATAGCAAAGAAGTTATACCACTTCATAATACAATATCTTCTAATATAATATCCTATAGTAATGTACAATGTTGATAACAATCTTTAACAAGTACACTTGAAAGATGAGTTCCGAAGTCTCAGACCATTCTGTACGCAACAAGGCACCAAAGACATCTAAAGTAGCGTCAAATACCGAAAGAAAAACTGGAACAGTCTTGATAAATCTGGTAACCGGTTGAGACCCTCAAAATAACAGCGCTGACTCTCATGGAACAGCATACGCTGAGAAAACATACAAATGAACATCTCTGTTTGATAACTGTTAGATTTTATAATATATTACAGTTAATGTTAATCTTTAGCTATTAAATGTGGCCGTGCAAACTTCTGGCCCCTGTATGGCTATAATCAAACCCTCCTCTGTTACACTAAAACGGTAACCGAGAAAGTAGTACAGACTAATCTGAAATCCTGAATTAAACAGGGTCATAAAAGTATCTGAGAAAAATAATAGCATGTAATTTATGTAGAGAAAAGTCGTGAGTATACACATGATACCCACGTCAAAAGGCAAATCTAGAAGATGGTAATGATTACTAAGAACGTCATGATGGTTGACAATCTGAGATTTTTCGCAAGACAAAGGAAATGCAGTAGACAAAAGCGTACATCTTAAAGGCTGAACTGAAGTCATAGCCTGAGTACTGGACAAAGAAAAAAGCAAGAAATATACCATAAAAGTGTAAAAGCAGAAAGAAGTAAACTTGGACCTACGTCGAAGTTTAAAAGAAAAGCAGAAAGTACGACAAAAAGTCGTAAAAGACGAAGATACTGAGCTAATCGGCCCAGTAAGAAAAGTAAAGAAACTCGAAAGGTATAGATATGTACTAACCATTAAGTTCGTACATGTGGCAAAGAAAACCTTAGTCGTTGCAGCAAACAAGTTGCAATCAACGTGACTGGATATAGATTCAGTCGTAGTGATGAAGTTAGTATGTGTGTCAGCCAAAATCGAAAGATCTTCTTCCATAATAGTAGTTAAAGAAGGATCAAAGTTAGAGCGACGACGTACTGAAGTATGTCGCACTGGACTACAAGAAGCACCAAAATTAGTAGGATGAACACTCGTCTCATCAATACTGCAAGATTGCACAAAATTAGCAGAATGTATCACGTGAGAAGATTTTGACATAGTCCCTAAGGTAGAAGTAGTAAGGTGATGTTGCTGTTCCCAAGCAGCAATTTGTACCGGCGTACAAACCTTTACACCATGTATCTGTCCGACAGTAAGGTCGGCGATAGGTGCTCTGAGCAAACATGCGTGTATATAACCAGTGAAAAATGGTGTGGCAATGTGGACTATGGCAGTCGGAAAATTCTCAACTGTCCCACCGAATGTCACACATTTCACCATATTACCTGTTGCACAAGATGGATGGACTAAAGATTGTCTAATTCCAACAGTTGCGCATCCAGAATCAAAGAGAACTGAGACTGGATTATTATTCACAAAACCCTTATGTAGCGTAAGAGACCCTCTTCCGTCATGCACCGATAAGGCAGGAAGAGCGGGTAGAGGATGACCGCAACTCAAGGTAGTTATAGCTGTAGATTGGAACAAAGTTGTGCACTCCTGGCACTGAGATGCTCTCTCGAAATCGAAAGCAGAACAACCAATAGCATTAGAGACCCTATTATTATTGTTACCTTGCTCATTAACAACCTGGGGCTCTTGTTGAGCAGAGTTAGACTGGCGATGCGATCTATTATTTGATCTACCATCATATTGTGATCTGCCGCGGCTATTATCTCTATTGGAAGTATTGTTGTTTTCTCTATTGAAACTATTGTTCTGATTTGACCCCCAGTTATCATAGTTGCGATTGTAATTTCCCCTTTGATCAAAGTATCTATTTGATGGGTTTTGCTGTCTCTGAGAAAAATTATTATAAGGTTGATAACCTCTATAGTAGTTACCTCTTCCAAAATTTCCATAATTATAAGGACCAACATTTTGAGGACCGTTAGATTGTCTCCAATTTCTTGAAGAAGGAGAATCACTATGTGGTGGACCCCATTGGTTCTGTCTAAAATTTCGATTATCTCTTCTATCAAAATTGCGTTTAGCACTTTGAGATCTACGTCGCAAATTAGGACCATATGGCATTGCAGAAGCCACGGGTAAACGTTCTTCGACTTTAGAATTGCTAACCGTTACATTAGGATGTGCTGTCACGTATTGGCGACAGTATTGTTCCATATCTTTCAAATTAGGAGGCTTTCGCTCATGTAGAAAGGAAAGAAAGGATTTACTCACTGACGACATTATTTTGTCCCAAAGCAATAAGTCCTTAAGGGCTTCATATGTGTGTTCAGTTTTTGAAAGTTCAACCCAACGTGCAAACGTAAGGCTAATATCAGATATAAAATCTGAAAAATCTTTCCCTGTCTCCGGCAATACAGACTTAAAGCGTAGGCGATAACTTTCTTCATCCAGTTGGTATTTTTTTAATAAGGCAGCTCTGACCACATCATAGTTATTTGCGTCAGGACCTTCTAACATACTTATAGTCTTCAAAGCTTCACCCTTAAATAACTTCCTAAGTTGTTCACAATATTGCGATTTATCTATCTTATGAGATTCGCATGAAAGTTCAAATCTGTTTAGATTGAACGAGATATCGTCACAGTCAGAGTTGAAAACAGGCAATTTAATATCATATGATTTAGTATTTGCCTTATTAGAAGTTGTTTGATTGTTTGTTTCATTTTGTAAATTACCCATATTCACCAACTTTATTTTCTCCAGCTCCATAGCTAAGACTCTCTCGTCGTGTAACATTTTCTGTTTTTCAGCCTCAGCCTCTCTTTCTAATTTTTTATTTTCAGCCTCCATTTGCATTTGTATTTTTTTATCTTCAGACTCTCTTTCTAACTTTTTATTTTCCATTTCCATTTGGAATTTTCTCTCATCTGCCTGCATTTGCATTTGCAATCTCCTATCTTCAGCTTCCATTTTCTGTTTTTCAACTTCCATTTTCTGTCTCTTTTCTTCAGCCTTCTGCGCCTTGGCATATTCAGCAAGTGCAAACTCTTCTAATTTCTCCTCAGTCTTGCCAAGGGATTTCCCTTGTGCAATGAAATAATCCAAAGTAGATATTATGCTGGATTATATAAGATAAATACCTTGTGCAATAATTATAGTTTGCGAAACTCACTTTATCCCAACTCCGTGGGTGACAAGTCTTTGCCCAAGAACTTGTATAATTACTTTACTTATCAATAATATAACTAATCACTTATATAATTATTGTGCATAACAATATTGACAGTGTATAACAACATATACCATACGAACAAGAATAACACGGACAAGATATAAGTACAAATGAACACGTTCGCAGAAATCAACAAAACAATAAAGCAAAATAAAGCAAAAAATATTGCAAAACTTGCAATGATAACTGCGAAAAAAAAATTTACAATACAAGGAACAGAACAGTGTATAACGAATATAACTGAAAGATAGCAAGAGGAGGCAGACACTCACAAACAAATTAATCATAAACTAAAGAACAGAGACAAATATTACAAAAACAACAAAGGACATCTCGGCACAACTAAACAAATAATATCACGAAAGACCAAACGCAGTCTACTGAAATACGTCATCATCATCATGTGACGTATTCTTTCCAGAACGTTGTCTCCATTACAGCTGCTCTGAACGCATCACGATTCTGGGCAAGTCGACCTGCATCAGCCAAAGACAAGTTCAGACTCTCTGTGATGTCCTGGGTCCACCGTCAGCAACGAAAAAATCGCTGGAAATTTCCACTGCGGGAAATTCGCAATAGAGTCCCTAAAGAACGCTTCCAGATCCACTGACCGTCCGAGGAGGTATTAGCAGATCTGAAAGTCCCTCCAACCAAACCCGCAGAAATATAAACACATATATAACATAGAAAACCTATAACATAAAACAAGGAATATCGGTATATTGAGTACAGAAGAAGGCTTAGTTACAACATACAGAGGCACAGTTTACAATACATATTGCCACTTATCTTTACAAGGAACAATCCTGGCCTCCGCAAGAACAGCAACAATAAAGAACCCAATAAATCCAGTTCTGCAGCAAAGCAATGTAGATCGCATCTGGAACTCCAGAACTGTCGACTAGAAGTCAGCATCTCAGTAGTCCATCGTGCAGGGAACACTTGAGCTGGAACTACCGTATGTCTTGACTTTGATGAGTTGATCTTCTGACGAACAGCTTGTGGTTGATCGTTTCTAGCCCCGTATCAACTGGCGACCACTGATAAAATCTGGATACTGAGACAGATTGGTGATACGACTGGTACTGGTGTAGATAGACTGGCTGAGTCTCACTCTTGAAATTGTAGTATGGAAAGGTGAGCCCTCCGGGCAACGCCGGGTACTTACAGCCAAGAATGTAAATGTTCTAATATATGTGCCGCTTTTAATGACGTACAGCTAACGTCGGGCTTACAGGTGGCCGACTAAGTGTGTGGGTGTGTAGATGCACATAGACGCGAATGCCGTGTGGTATTAATTAAGTTGACAACCAATCACCCACACCAATGCACATATAGAAGTGACTGACATCTTAAACTTTGCATACTAGGAAATGCAGTAACAGCTGTAACGTTTATACACTGTTTATTTGACTGGAACAAGAGACACGTAAACAATCCTAGTAAACGGTACTTGGTACATAGCAAACAATCACTGTCACGAGTTACAGGGTAAAGTACATCATGGAAACATCGTATGACTATGCTCTCCTCCTTCACTCCTCTGACAATACAATACATGAGCCGACTACAGTTCCTGGCTACTAAGATAATATAAATACTCCTCCAACTCTTCTGGCAATGCAATACATGAGCCGAATAAAGTTCCTGGCTCTAAATAATCTTCCAACTCTTCTGGCAATGCAATACATGAGCCGAATAAAGTTCCTGGCTCTAAATAATCTTCCAACTCTTCTGGCAATGCAATACATGAGCCGAATAAAGTTCCTGGCTCCAAGATAATATAAATACTCCTCCAACTCTTCTGGCAATGCAATACATGAGCCAAATAAAGTTCCTGGCTCTAAATAATCTTCCAACTCTTCTGACAATGCAATACATGAGCCGAATAAAGTTCCTGGCTCTAAATAATCTTCCAACTCTTCGGGCAATGCAATACATGAGCCGAATAAAGTTCCTGGCTCTAAATAATATAAACTTTCCTCTTACCTCCTCTGCTCTGGCAATACAATACAATATCTAATACACATTGCACAATCTTAATACGAGCCTTCTATCCCAGGCTTTAGAATTATCATGGGGAGTCTTCAACATTTATATTCCACCAGAAATATCTCCCCGAAAAAACACAGTAAGAAAACATGGCTGACCAGCCCGGTCAAAAACCCAGAGCGAACTGTCACGAGATATCTCGCATATCAGTCCCGCCAAACAGTCACGCATGCGCCGTTACCGCGAACCGTGAACTGTTCTCAATCTCGCAGGTACGAGAAGGTTCTGGAACAAACAAGTCAAGGGAGGTAACAACTAAATCTGACCTGACATGTAAAAAATATTAATTTTAAATCCCCTTGCTTAAAAATTGACTTTAACATATATATATATATATATATATATATATATATATATATATATATATATATATATATATATATATATATATATATATATATATATATATATATATATATATATTCTTCTTCTTCTTCCGTTCTTAGCCAAAGACCGACCAAGCAGTCAGAGGCCATCACGCCTTGTGGCGTCTTAAGGGCAACAGCAGATTGATTTTCTCTGTTGTAGTTTCCCATCACGCCTAGCGGCGTCTTTAGGGCAACAACAAATAGATCCATCTGCCGTTGTTTCCGTAATCGGTGTGACAAGCCAACGGGTGATCAGCCCATTGGGCATATATATATATATATATATATATATATATATACATACATATATATATATATATATATATATATATATATATATATATATATATATATATATATATATATATATATATATATATTTCCTCTCCTGACTGTCAATCACCACTCTCTATTCACATTCGTGACTGCATTTCTGTTAACTATCATGCATCTCACTCAGAATTTTATTACATCAGATATATTCTTCAACCACCTCGCAACAAGCTCTCACAAAAAGCAGAAAGGAACAGAACACAAAGAAAGAAACACCAGGAAAACAAACAGCTCAGGGTTATCGCCCTCTCAAGGGCGCACGCATTCCCTTAGTCAGTTATGACTGAAGGGGGCAATTCTAATACCAATGTAAAACAGACTGCACGGAACAGGAAGGTTTATTGCTAATTTGCTGACCCTCTATGCCCCGCTGGCAGCTAAAAGATAATGGTGATAATGATATTTTTGCACAATTCTTTAGAACAGCTCCAAAGTGGAAATGGTGAATGCTCATTAGGATCACCTGTCATTTTGTAATTATTTTTTAACTACAAAAGACTATTGAACTGACGTTGAGTTCAAGGTCGCAACATACATTGAAGGCACTGATACCTCAAAACATTCTTAAACACTAGTACCACAAAAACAGTATTGAAAACTAGAATTACAAAAACATTATTAAACACTGGTACTGCTAAAACGTTATTAAAAACAAGTGCTACAAAGTATTATTAAAAACGAATGCAATAAAAACATTATTAAATACTAGCACTACAAAAAAACATTGTTAAACACTAGTACAACAAAAACATTATTAAAAACGAATGACATCAAAACATTATTAAATACTAGTAGTCCAAAAACATTATTAAACGCTAATACTCCCAAAACATTTTTAAATACTAGCACTACGTTATTAAAAACCATTATTAAAAACGAATGGCATAATACCATTATTAAAAACTAGTACTACAAAAACATTATTAAAAACTAGTACTACAAAAACATTATTAAACACTAGTACTACAAAAACATTATTAAACACTAGTACTACAAAAACATTATTAAACACTAGTACTACAAAAAACGTTTTTTAACACTAGTACTACAAAACATTATTAAACACTAGTACTACAAACACATTAGTACTACACAAGGCAATATTAACACCATCCAGGACTCCAATATCCATTAAAGTTGTTGGGATTCGCTGCTGAATCCCGTGATGGGCTGATAGGGATGACCCTAGTGGTGTTGTAGAATTCGTACCGCTGTAACATTTCCTTTAGAACGTCAGGTCTGTCTTTGGCGATGTCATGCTTCTCCTCTGGGTCATCTGTGAGGAATGGAGAGAAGTTACAACGGATAGTAATGAAGAACATATTATCATAATCAATCAATCAATCAATCCATCAATGCATCCATCCATATATCCATCTGTGAAAGGAAAGAAATTACAACGGTTAGTAATCAAGAGTATATCTCCACAATCATTTCATATTTTTCTCCGTACAGAGCGTGGAATCACCTCTAGAGCTAGTCACACTGCAGCAAGCCAGCGCCAAAGCATTCATATGTTCTTGCAACTGTGGTTTCCACTGCAAGTTGTTTTAAACCACTATTCGTCAGTGCGCACTGTCGCACAAAAATCAATCGTGGAAAGTGAACGTAGAAAAACAGCAATATTGGAGATAAAAGAAATGTAGTTTTATATAAAAATGTTAAATTTCTACGGACACATAAAAAGATAAGAGTCTCTTTCCAGTTCAAACCTGAGATTAAAGAAAATCTTTACCCGTATCGCTGGAAAAAGGACCTTAGTTACAAATATGTGCTACTGTATTTGTAGCTAATTTTGAAAGTCGCGATTGGGTCCTTTTTCCAGCGATACGGGTTTGTCCGCCATTTTCGGCCAAACCTTAGTTGGCGTTACTCTCTATATACAGGGCACTAATTCATATGCTCTTGCTACTGTGGTTTCCATAGCAAGTTGTTTTAAACCACTATTCGCCAGTGCGCACTGTCGCACAAAAATCAATCGTGGAAAGTGAACGTAGAAATACAGCAATATTGGAGATAAAAGAAATGTGGTTTTTATATAAAAATGTTAAATTTCTACGGACACATAAAAAGATAAGAGTCTCTTTCCAGTTCAAACCAGAGATTAAAGAAAATCTTTACAAAGACTAGAAACATTGAGCATAGTCTGAAGCGTTAAAAATTAGCTCATATTTTTACCAGCAGCAAAATTTATTCAAGGAGAAAAACTGGACACCCCCCAGTAACTCCCGGGGATATTAGAGATGGCAGAGAAACAATTGGCCTGACTGCTCCCTTAGGCATGTCGTAAGAGACGAATTATATGACGTTATATGTATAAATATGTCAAATCTCTTCTATCTTATTTCATTGACTGGACTTTTGACAGTGGAAATTGATTTATTTAACTCCTGTCTTTGGCACGACGTCTATCTAACTTCCTTTATTGGCTTGATTTTTCAAAGAGTTGTTTGTTACATCTAACTTTTTTCATTGGCTTGACATAACGTTTTTTATTGGCTTGACCTTTCACAGCGTTAAATGATAAATAAAAATTCCTTCATTGGATTGACTTCTCACTTAATTGATATATCTAACTTCCATAATTGACTTCAGGGGAAAACATCATACGCAGTGTTTTCTCTCTCAAACAAACCACAGATCTCCAAAATGGTTCTAAATGGGAAAAATCTACATTTGGATGAAAACCCAAACTACCTAGGCATTACCTTTGATCGCCGCTTGACTTGGAAAACTCAGATTAAAAAAAAAAAACAGGACAAGAGCAAGGCAGAGAATGGCAGTCATGAAAAAACATGCTGGCACGGGTTGGGGAGCAGACGAGAGAGTATTAAAGAAGCTATATACTGGGCGAGTGAGACCAGTCTTATAATATGGCATTGCAGCATGGTCAACGGCAGCTAAGTCGAACTTTGACAAAATAAACAGAACCCAAAACCAAGCACTGAGAATCATAATAGGGGGCATGAATCAACACCCATTGAAGAGTTGGAAAAGATTACTCACCTCCAGCCTATGGAGGATAGAAGAGATAGCAGAGCCCAGCAACAAGCCGAGAAATTCAGGAGGCTGATAGACCATCCAATGAACCAGAGAATAAATGGACTTGGAAGGAGAAGACTGAAGCGAAGCAACTTTGTAGAGACAGTCAAAACAAAAATGAGAGCAGACCTCATAAACGCAATATCAACAGCTACGCTTATATGTAATGCACACAAGCTTCCAATTTGGAAACAACAGTGCTTCCCTGAAATGATAGAAAACGTTCTTGGTATTGAGAGAAAGAACAGCCAAAATGAAACAGAAAGGAGAGTCCTAACCACAAAATATATAGAGAAACATTACCCAAGGAACACCTGGATCCATGCATACACAGATGGATCAGCAACTAATGCAACAGAAGATGGGGGTGGAGGAGACTTCCTGAGCTTAAGCAATGGCACACAAAAAAAAGATAGCAGTCGCAACAGGGAAATTTTCAAGTAACTTCAGAGCAGAGGCAGAGGCCTTAAAAACTGCATCAGAAATTCTAATGACAGAAGAAAGCTCAGAGAGACCAGTAGCTATCTTCTCAAATGGGCTGTCAGTGATTACAACGCTGAAAAGTCAAAGTAATGCTGAACTGGGTGACCTAAGAGTAACACTTCACAGACTATGTCAGCAATACAAAAGAGTTGTGATACAGTGGATCCCTTATCACTGCAACATCCCTGGAAATGAAGAGGCTGACAGATTGGCAAAGGAAGGGGGAAAACTTCCTCAACTTGACTCAAACATAACTTATGAGGAGTCCAAGAGTTTTATCAAGCGCAGGTACAGGCACAAGTGGGAAGTAGATCATCCAAGCCACACACAAAATGATCCGTATTACAAGCTCAGCAGAAGTGAACAAGTGGTAATCTTCAGATTTCGCACAGGTCATAACAGATTGAGATACCATCTATTCAACAAATTAAATATAGGAACTATTGATGAGTGTGACTGTGGCACTGATAAAATGACTGCCGAACATCTACTTCAAAGGTGCCCAACATATGTGGAATAGAGAAAACGCATATGGCCATCACCAGTACCATTCCTGGAGAAAATCTACGGAGATATCAACAGCCTCAGGCTGACCACTGCTTTCTTTGAACTTATTCAAGTTGACATCTGAGGGTTAGCGAAGAAGAAGAAGACTTCACTTCTCACAGCGATAATTGATATATCTAACTTCTTTCAATGGTTTGACATCTCAAAACATTAACTGATACGAGGGGCGTTCAGAAAGTAATGCACCACATCGTTTTTCTCGGGAACTGTTTATTCAAAAAGCATAAAATTTTTACACAATATACATGGATATGTCATGTAAACATCGGTATTATTCAACATAATCCCCAACAACTTGTACGGCTTTATGCCAGCGCGAAACAAGTGCATGTATTCCTAGCCCGTACCAGATTTTGTCTTGATCATGTAGCCATTTCTTCGCTGCATGAATCATTCATTCATCATCTTCAAATCTTGTCCCACGGAGTGCATCTTTAAGTGGACCAAATAGACGAACATCAGAGGGTGCCAAATCGGTACTATAGGGTGGATGGAGTAGTACAGTCCAACCCAATTTGGTGATTGCTTCCCGTGTTGCCAGACTTGTGTGAGGTCGCGCATTGTCGTGAAGGAGAAGCAGGTCTGCTGGATTCTTGTGCGGCCGAACTCTGCGAAAACGTTGATTAAGCTTTTTCAATGTCTTAATGTAAGCTTGCGAATTGATTGTCTCTCCTCTTGGAAACGTCCACAAGTATCACACCTTCAATGTCCCAAAAGACAGTGATCATGACCTTTCCAGCTGAAGGAATAGTCTTGAATTTCTTTCTTCGTGGTGATTGCGGATGATGCCACAATATTGACTGTCTTTTTGTCTCAGGTGCAAAATGATGTGCCCAGATTTCGTCGCCTGTAACGATCTTAGCCAAAAAGTTCTCTCCATCAGCATTGAAACGCTCCAACAATTCAGAAGAAATTGCTTTCCTTTGCAATCGGTGGTCATTTGTGAGACTTCGAGGAACCCATCTTGCGCAAACCTTAGAAAATCCGAGAGTTTTTATAACTGCATTTGCACTACCAATGCTGACTGACAGCTGTAAGGCCAAGTGTTGAGTAGTGATTCGCCTATCAGTAAGAATAATGCCCTCAGCGCATTTCAACATTTCTGCGTTGGTGGCTGTGGCAGGACGTCCACAGCGCGGCCGATCAAGCAGCTCTGTATCTCCACTTCCTGATTCTTTGATTCTCTGAACCCAGCGACTGATTGTACTCCTGTCGACTGCAAAACTTCCATACACATCACATAGACGCTTGTGAATGTTCACAACAGTTTCCTTCTCTGCATCGAGAAATTCTATCACAATTCGCTGCTTATAACGCAAGTTGCTAACACGCTCCATTTCAACGGTTTAGGGCAGCCGTATTATTTGGCCGATTGCAGTGTAATTTGGTGCACACAATTGGCACATGCCATATTTGAAGTGTGCAAAATTTCATGCTTCTATCTTTATTATTAGCTGAGAAAAACGATGTGGTGCATTACTTTCTGAACGCCCCTCGCACATCAACTTCCTTCATTGGCTCTCACAGCTTTAATTGATATATCAAACTTCCTTTATTGACTTTTCACAGCGTTAATTGATATATCAAACTTCCTTCATGGACTTCTCACAGTGCTAATTGTTAAATCTAACTTCCTTCATTGGCTCTCACAGCGTTAATTGAAATATCAAACTGTCTTTGTTGACTTTTCACAGCGTTAATTGATATGTCAAACTACATTTATGTTATAGCTATCTTCCTTCAGTGGCTTGACCTCTCACAGCGTTAATGGATATACCTAACTTCCTTAATTGCCTTCAGTTCTCACAGCGCTAACTGACTTTTCCAGCTTAAGAATATTTGCTACCAGTTACCTTTTATGTTGAACAGCAGGTGTGGCTCTTTACTAAGTATGGATACATCAAATCTGCCACCTTTGAATCGCTGTCTGGCTATCTTGTTAACTCCAGGGGTTGGGTACCAGTCATTGTGAAAACCTGGAGTAATTATTGGAGTAACTGTTATTAAGTTCCAAATAGCCTTTCGAGATTCTTGCATGGGACATAATAAAGAACTAGGTTTGTTTTTAAAAAAAAATACAATAAATTGCAGTAGCAGATATTATGTTGAAAACAGATCACAAATCTAGAAGTAATGACCTAAATAAAACAGCTATCCACAAGGCTGGCCCTCAGAATAATACAATCACTTTTTAACCACTTTTTTTAAAGATCAAAAATGCACTTGGTAAGTGTCGTGGTTAGAATATTTGACGCTCAATATTTTGACGTTTCAATCATCGGTACAGAGCTGAAAGTTTGCATGCAGGTTTGTTTTTCTTCATCTTTTATTTATAACTCCCACAGGAGCATGGGTCTTCAACAAACGTATGCCAAAGTCTTCCTGTCACGTGCCATCAGCTCAGGTCTGTCCATGTCTTCTTCATCTCCTTCATGTCTGTCTCCAGTTGTCTTCTCCATGTGTTCTTTGATCTTCCTCTGCCTCTCTTACCCTTGGGATTCTAGAACAGGGATTGTCTGGTAATGCTATCAACAGGTTTCCTCAATGTGTGTCCTATCCATCGCCAGCGTCTTCTTCTCAACTCTTGTTCCACTTACACTTGTCTGGTTCTTGTCATCAATTCCACATTTGTGACTTTGTCATACCATTTCAGTCCTTCTATTCTACGCAAGCACCCGTTTATAAAAGTCTGTAGCTTTTTGGTTGTTGTTTTTGTTGTTCTCCATGTCTCAGAGCCATACAATAGGACTGACTTCACACTTGAGTTGAAGATTCTTATTTTCGTGTTGGACTTGATTTCTCTTGTTGTCCATGTGTTTCCCAATGCAAAGAAAGCTCCTCTTGCTTTCTGTATTCTTATTTTGATATCACTGTCTGTCCCTCCAACTCTGTCTATATTACTGCCATGATATGTGTACGATTCTACATCCGTCAAACGAAAATATAAACAGATAATGGTAGTCCCATAGCAAATACTGACGTAGGGAGTGGTGTTAGAGACTTCACCATACTAGGTCCAGCATCGAGTGGTGGGGTGACCGGTTCCCTTCCTCACCGTCTTTTTCTTCCCTAATTCAACCCGTCAAATGTAACGGGGCTTAAAATATAATAGAATTATAATTCACCAGATCAGTAAAATGTATTACTGTAAAAGATCACAAAGTAGTTAGAAATCAGATTCACCCTGTAAGTTATCGATGAATTATTAATTAGATTATCTACACCAGGGTATCTCAACCAGTGTTCCACGGAAGTTTTATTACAAATATTTAACTCCTGCTTAAGTGAGTAGTTGTCCATGTCAATCTCTTTTTGCCTTTATCACGTTCACAGTCACTAATCTTTTATACTCTGTATTTTTTATCATGACTCCAAATTATACTAATTATGTTTATAATAATAAAAAAATCACAGTAACGTTATGTCGGTAACACCAGAGTTAAAAATAATAATGATAATAATAATCGCCCCGATTGC
The DNA here is from genome assembly GCA_024509875.1 of Oreohelix idahoensis. Lineage (NCBI taxonomy): Eukaryota > Metazoa > Mollusca > Gastropoda > Stylommatophora > Oreohelicidae > Oreohelix > Oreohelix idahoensis. Next base: position 135,844 of record JAMPIV010009189.1, on the reverse strand, counting down.
ATACATTTTTTTTTTGCGACGTTATCCTGAAACGTAAGAAACAATCACATCGGCTTTTTCTGGAAAGTACAGAAACGCTGCACAATGCACTGTGAAAGCTATCTTGAACACCCATTAAAAATACGCATATCTTTTGGATTTTTTTCATGGTGCGCTGGTAAATGTTTTAGAAACATTCGATCAACTTTTCGAGAATATACGAAAATGGCGCGTATGTCACTATGAAAGCTATTTTGAATACCCATTAAATGAGCACACACGCCTTTCAATCTTTTCATGGTGCACTCACTGGTCACTGTGATAAAAATACTCGCATCTGCTTTTCGGCAAAATACGGGAATGGCGTGCATTGCACTGCGTTTTGAGTGAAAGCTTTCGCACATAAAGACAAAAAATCTATTTTATTCGGATTTCACAGATCTCTTCGCAAGTAACCCGTCATAAAATGACGGACAAGTTTTCATGATTTAGTTTAATGCTTTGATTTTATGACTCATCCGCACAACAGGAAAGAATTTTACTAACCAGGCGTTCCAATGATCAGTTTGAAATCTCCAATTCTTATGGCCCCTTTCCCACTTTGTCCTATATGATATACAAACTCTTGTCTAGATGAATTACTTCCCCTGCTCAACATTTTCCACTGGCTTTTCCCATCGATATCTTTCACTGAAACAGAAGACGTTATTAAATGGGATGGTGCAATAGCACATATGACAAACTGAATGTGATGAGTAGAGAGGAATAGATAAGACCAACGTTATTTAATGTGATATAATATCCAGCAGAGTAGTCCCTTTCAGGGCTTTACCGTGTTAGCTGATATAACTTTCTCAGGGCTTGACATTTCTCAGCATTCTAGCAGTCCTTTTCAGGGCTACGCCATGCTAGCTAGAATAAACTAGTAATCCTTGTCAGAACTTAGTATTTATCAACACTACACTTTAGTTGGTCACGTTTCCTTATTTTTGAATGACAGTTGCTTTCTTGTAAAATCGACGGACTTCGTACTAGGCTGAATGAACAGTACCTCAACACAATAAGATAAAATAAAATTGAAAAGCAATCACATAAAAATTATAATTAACGTTATTGCCTTGGTGCATTTATGCAAAATTTCATAGTTCTGACAAATCAAGATACATGGGGAATAAACATCAACACGTGAAATTAAATGTCTGCAAATAAGTAGCTGATAAGACACGAAATGGCCTAACAATTCATGAGCAATAACTGGAAGAAAACCAATGAAAGAAAAAAAATCGTGTCAAATAAAATAAGAAGTTAAAATTCACAGTGAGGATAAATCTACTTCAACCACTAGATCAAGCATAAATCGTATAAGCTGTCTCAACCCCGGCAAATCTGGGTCCATCACAGTGAGAGTATTATAGACACAGTGGTTAGAGCGCTGACCTCTTGCAGCTAAGGTACCGGGTTCGAAACACGGTGGCGTCACATTCCAGTCGACCGAGCTGTAAATGGGTACCTGACTCTGCACTTGAGTTAGGGACGGCAAAGTCAGCGAGCAAAGAAACTGGTCCCCTACCTCTCGAAGCTGCATCTAGTATAGTGAATTCTCTAACACTCCCCTCCCCTACGGCAGTATCTGCTATGGGACTACTTTTTAACCTTCTTTGACGTCTTGTCTGAAACAAGGAGAACAATAACAACAATGACAACAATGACAACAATAACAACAATGACAACAATAACAACAATAACAACAATGAAAACAATAACAACAATAACAACAATAACAACAATAACAACAATGAAAACAATAACAACAATAACAACAATGACAACAATGACTACAATGACAACAATAACAACAATGACAACAATGACAACAATAACAACAATGACAACAATGACAACAATAACAACAATGACAACAATAACAACAAGAACAACAATGACAACAATGGCAACAATGACAACAATAACAACAATGACAACAATGACAACAATAACAACAATGACAACAATGACAACAATGACAACAATAACAACAATGACAACAATGACAACAATAACAACAATGACAACAATAACAACAATAACAACAATGACAACAATAACAACAATAACAACAATAACAACAATAACAACAATAACAACATTAATAACAATGACAACAATGACAACAATAACAACAATGACAACAATAACAACAATAACAACAATGACAACAATAACAACAATGACAACAATGACAACAATAACAACAATAACAACAATGACAACAATAACAACAATGACAACAATAACAACAATGACAACAATGACAACAATGACAACAATGACAACAATGACAACAATAACAACAATGACAACAATGACAACAATAACAACAATAACAACAATAACAACAATGACAACAATGACAACAATGACAACAATAACAACAATAACAACAATGACAACAATGACAACAATGACAACAATAACAACAATGACAACAATGACAACAATTACAACAATAACAACAATAACAACAATGACAACAATAACAACAACGACAACAATAACAACAATGACAACAATGACAACAGTAACAACAATAACAACAATGACAACAATAACAACAATAACAACAATAACAACAATGACAACAATGACAACAATAACAACAATGACAACAATAACAACAATGACAACAATGACAACAATAACAACAATGACAACAATAACAACAATAACAACAATGGCAACAATAACAACAATAACAACAATGACAACAATGACAACAATGACAACAATGACAACAATAACAACAATGACAACAATGACAACAATGACAACAATAACAACAATAACAACAATAACAACAATGACAACAATAACAACAATGACAACAATGGCAACAATAACAACAATGACAACAATGACAACAATAACAACAATAACAACAATGACAACAATGACAACAATGACAACAATGACAACAATAACAACAATGACAACAATAACAACAATGACAACAATGACAACAATGACAACAATGACAACAATGACAACAATGACAACAATAACAACAATAACAACAATGACAACAATGACAACAATGACAACAATAACAACAATGACAACAATGACAACAATAACAACAATGACAACAATGACAACAATGACAACAATGACAACAATAACAACAATAACAACAATAACAACAATGACAACAATGACAACAATGACAACAATGACAACAATAACAACAATGACAACAATAACAACAATAACAACAATGACAACAATGACAACAATGACAACAATAACAACAATGACAACAATAACAACAATGACAACAATGACAACAATAACAACAATAACAACAATGACAACAATGACAACAATGACAACAATGACAACAATAACAACAATGACAACAATAACAACAATGACAACAATGACAACAATGACAACAATAACAACAATGACAACAATAACAACAATGACAACAATGACAACAATAACAACAATAACAACAATAACAACAATAACAACAATGACAACAATAACAACAATGACAACAATAACAACAATAACAACAATGACAACAATAACAACAATAACAACAATGACAACAATAACAACAATGACAACAATAACAACAATAACAACAATGGCAACAATAACAACAATAACAACAATGACAACAATGACAACAATGACAACAATGACAACAATGACAACAATGACAACAATAACAACAATAACAACAATAACAACAATGACAACAATAACAACAATGACAACAATGGCAACAATAACAACAATAACAACAATGACAACAATAACAACAATAACAACAATGACAACAATGACATCAATGACAACAATGACAACAATGACAACAATGACAATAATAACAACAATAACAACAATGACAACAATGACAACAATGACAACAATGACAACAATGACAACAATAACAACAATAACAACAATAACAACAATAACAACAATGACAACAATGACAACAATGACAACAATAACAACAATGACAACAATGACAACAATAACAACAATGACAACAATAACAACAATGACAACAATGACAACAATAACAACAATGACAACAATAACAACAATGACAACAATGACAACAATAACAACAATGACAACAATAACAACAATAACAACAATGGCAACAATAACAACAATGACAACAATGACAACAATGACAACAATGACAACAATGACAACAATGACAACAATGACAACAATAACAACAATGACAACAATGACAACAATGACAACAATGACAACAATAACAACAATGACAACAATAACAACAATTACAACAATAACAACAATAACAACAATGACAACAATAACAACAATGACAACAATAACAACAATGACAACAATGACAACAGTAACAACAATAACAACAATGACAACAATAACAACAATGACAACAATAACAACAATGACAACAATGACAACAATAACAACAATGACAACAATAACAACAATGACAACAATGACAACAATAACAACAATGACAACAATAACAACAATTACAACAATGGCAACAATAACAACAATAACAACAATGACAACAATGACAACAATGACAACAATGACAACAATGACAACAATGACAACAATAACAACAATAACAACAATAACAACAATGACAACAATAACAACAATGACAACAATGGCAACAATAACAACAATGACAACAATAACAACAATAACAACAATGACAACAATGACATCAATGACAACAATGACAACAATAACAACAATGACAATAATAACAACAATAACAACAATGACAACAATGACAACAATGACAACAATGACAACAATGACAACAATAACAACAATAACAACAATAACAACAATAACAACAATGACAACAATGACAACAATGACAACAATAACAACAATGACAACAATGACAACAATAACAACAATGACAACAATGACAACAATGACAACAATGACAACAATAACAACAATAACAACAATAACAACAATGACAACAATGACAACAATGACAACAATGACAACAATAACAACAATGACAACAATAACAACAATGACAACAATGACAACAATGACAACAATAACAACAATGACAACAATAACAACAATGACAACAATGACAACAATAACAACAATAACAACAATAACAACAATAACAACAATGACAACAATAACAACAATGACAACAATAACAACAATAACAACAATGACAACAATAACAACAATAACAACAATGACAACAATAACAACAATGACAACAATAACAACAATAACAACAATGGCAACAATAACAACAATAACAACAATGACAACAATGACAACAATGACAACAATGACAACAATGACAACAATGACAACAATAACAACAATAACAACAATAACAACAATGACAACAATAACAACAATGACAACAATGGCAACAATAACAACAATAACAACAATGACAACAATAACAACAATAACAACAATGACAACAATGACATCAATGACAACAATGACAACAATGACAACAATGACAATAATAACAACAATAACAACAATGACAACAATGACAACAATGACAACAATGACAACAATGACAACAATAACAACAATAACAACAATAACAACAATAACAACAATGACAACAATGACAACAATGACAACAATAACAACAATGACAACAATGACAACAATAACAACAATGACAACAATAACAACAATGACAACAATGACAACAATAACAACAATGACAACAATAACAACAATGACAACAATGACAACAATAACAACAATGACAACAATAACAACAATAACAACAATGGCAACAATAACAACAATGACAACAATGACAACAATGACAACAATGACAACAATGACAACAATGACAACAATGACAACAATAACAACAATGACAACAATGACAACAATGACAACAATGACAACAATAACAACAATGACAACAATTACAACAATTACAACAATAACAACAATAACAACAATGACAACAATAACAACAATGACAACAATAACAACAATGACAACAATGACAACAATAACAACAATAACAACAATGACAACAATAACAACAATGACAACAATAACAACAATGACAACAATGACAACAATAACAACAATGACAACAATAACAACAATGACAACAATGACAACAATAACAACAATGACAACAATAACAACAATTACAACAATGGCAACAATAACAACAATAACAACAATGACAACAATGACAACAATGACAACAATGACAACAATGACAACAATGACAACAATGACAACAATAACAACAATAACAACAATAACAACAATGACAACAATAACAACAATGACAACAATGGCAACAATAACAACAATGACAACAATAACAACAATAACAACAATGACAACAATGACATCAATGACAACAATGACAACAATAACAACAATGACAATAATAACAACAATAACAACAATGACAACAATGACAACAATGACAACAATGACAACAATGACAACAATAACAACAATAACAACAATAACAACAATAACAACAATGACAACAATGACAACAATGACAACAATAACAACAATGACAACAATGACAACAATAACAACAATGACAACAATGACAACAATGACAACAATGACAACAATAACAACAATAACAACAATAACAACAATGACAACAATGACAACAATGACAACAATGACAACAATAACAACAATGACAACAATGACAACAATGACAACAATGACAACAATGACAACAATAACAACAATGACAACAATAACAACAATGACAACAATGACAACAATAACAACAATAACAACAATAACAACAATGACAACAATGACAACAATGACAACAATGACAACAATAACAACAATGACAACAATAACAACAATGACAACAATGACAACAATGACAACAATAACAACAATGACAACAATAACAACAATGACAACAATGACAACAATAACAACAATAACAACAATAACAACAATAACAACAATGACAACAATAACAACAATGACAACAATAACAACAATAACAACAATGACAACAATAACAACAATAACAACAATAACAACAATGACAACAATGACAACAATGACAACAATGACAACAATAACAACAATAACAACAATGACAACAATGACAACAATGACAACAATGACAACAATAACAACAATGACAACAATAACAACAATGACAACAATGACAACAATAACAACAATAACAACAATGACAACAATGACAACAATAACAACAATGACAACAATAACAACAATGACAACAATGACAACAATGACAACAATAACAACAATAACAACAATAACAACAATGACAACAATAACAACAATGACAACAATAACAACAATGACAACAATAACAACAATAACAACAATAACAACAATTACAACAATGACAACAATAACAACAATAACAACAATGACAACAATGACAACAATAACAACAATGACAACAATAACAACAATAACAACAATGACAACAATGACAACAATGACAACGATGACAACAATGACAACGATGACAACAATGACAACAATGACAACAATGACAACAATGACAACAATGACAACAATAACAACAATAACAACAATAACAACAATAACAACAATGACAACAATGACAACAATGACAACAATGACAACAATAACAACAATGACAACAATGACAACAATGACAACAATGACAACAATAACAACAATGACAACAATAACAACAATGACAACAATAACAACAATAACAACAATAACAACAATGACAACAATGACAACAATGACAACAATAACAACAATGACAACAATGACAACAATAACAACAATAACAACAATGACAACAATGGCAACAATAACAACAATAACAACTATAACAACTATAACAACAATAACAACAATGGCAACAATAACAACAATAACAACAATAACAACAATGGCAACAATAACAACAATAACAACAATGACAACAATAACAACAATGACAACAATAACAACAATGGCAACAATAACAACAATGGCAACAATGACAACAATAACAACAATAACAACAATAACAACAATGGCAACAATAACAACAATAACAATGACAACAATAACAACAATAACAACAATAACAACAATAACAACAATAACAACAATGACAACAATAACAACAATGACAACAATGACAACAATAACAACAATGACAACAATGACAACAATAACAACAATGGCAACAATAACAACAATAACAACAATAACAACAATGGCAACAATAACAACAATAACAACAATAACAACAATAACAACTATAACAACAATAACAACAATGGCAACAATAACAACAATAACAACAATAACAACAATGGCAACAATAGCAACAATAACAAAAATAACAACAATAACAACAATAACAACAATGACAACAATGACAACATTAACAACAATGACAACAATAACAACTATAACAACAATAACAACAATGGCAACATTAATAACAATGACAACATTAACAACAATAACAACAATGACAACAATGACAACATTAACAACAATGACAACAATGACAACATTAACAACAATGACAACAACAACAACAATAACAACAATAACAACAATAACAACAATGACAACAATAACAGCATTAATAACAATGACAACAATAACAACAATGACAACAATGACAACATTAACAACAATGACAACAACAACAACAATAACAACAATAACAACAATGGCAACAACAACAACAACAACAATGTCAACAATAACAACAATGACAACAATAACAACAATGGCAACAACAATAACAACAATGGCAACAACAATAACAACAATGGCAACAACAACAACAATGTCAACAATAACAACAATGACAACAATAACAACAATAACAACAATGACAACCAAAAATCTACAGACTGTGATAAGTAGGTGCTTGCATATAATAGAAGGATTAAAGTTGTACGACAAGATCACTAATGTGGAACTGATGACAAGAACCAGACAAGTACCAGTGGAACAAGAGATGCGAAGACGCTAGAGATGGATAGGACACACACACTGTGTGAAAAACTTGTCATAGCATTACCCGGCAGCCCCTGTTCTGGAATGCCCGTGGTAAGAGAGGGTATAGGATGGCCACACAGAGAAGAGAACTGGAGACAGACATGAAAGAGATGAAGAAAATATGGAAAGAACTTGGGCTGATGGCACGTGACAGGAAGTCTTGGCATTAGGTTTTTGAAGGCCTATTCTCATTTAGGAGATGAAGACTGATAAAGACTAAATATTTTTCTATCTGAATTCACTTACCTGGTTTTGCTCCAGCCAAGTCTAGGAAAGTAGGGTACCAGTCCACAGCATGGATCAAGCTAGAAGTGAAGAAAATAGGACCATTTTCTATTCTAGCCGGATGCCTTAAGGATTACTTGTTGTTTTAATATTAGTGGTAACATTATTAACTAACAGTCAACTGTGTTTGTGAACTTCGAGAAATTGCAATGAAATACTTTCGTTTCGGAAAGCGGAGTATATTGTGAAAATATCTGCACATTAAAATGTATTCACTCATCACGCTTCTGGTCAACATCTCTCTTACCCATTGTTTGTATAACTTTTTCTCCTTAGTAAAGTTGAACTGTAGACAAAAGTGGGTACGCGAGTACCTCCTTCCCAAATTGTATTTTTACCTCCTCTGAGCGGTTTGTTGTTACCTCCCATGTAAGGATGACCACCGTTCTGAAAATAGTTTAAAATGACAATTGTTGTGGGCACACTCATGTCTTAATCAGGGGCGGACTGACAGTACACGGGGTCTTTGGGGAAAAAATGGATAATTGGCTCCTGATAACTGATTCCACATTAATATATCATACATTGTTAAATAACCTCAGCTGTGGGTCCTTGGGCGGCGCCAGAAGTGCCCATCGCTTAGTCCGCCCCTGTTTTTGATATACTGTACTACTGTTATAAATACATAGCCACACTGTCTACTACTGCTATAAAGACACATCACACTGTCTACTACTGCTATAAAGACATAGCCACACTGTCTACTACTGCTATAAAGACACATCACACTGTCTACTACTGCTATAAAAACACATCACACTGTCTACTACTGCTATAAAGACACATCACACTGTCTACTACTGCTATAAAGACACATCACACTGTCTACTACTGCTATAAAGACACATCACACTGTCTACTACTGCTATAAAGACACATCACACTGTCTACTACTGCTATAAAGACACATCACACTGTCTACTACTGCTATAAAGACACATCACACTGTGTACTGTGACGGTATTGCCTTCCCTGCTTTGCAGTAGTGGTCCAACAGTGACCAAAACTCAAAAGTATCTAATATAGGCTTCAATGGAGTCTATTTGTACACAAGATTACTCTTGGCAGAAATGTAGATAGAAGAGTAGTAAAGCTTCTATCACATGGGAGTCTTCACAAGAAATTCAGGTAAGCGAAAACAATGCTGGCTGTCGCTAAGCACGTTAATTCTGTAACCTGCTGACCACTTTTGTGAAGAATGCAAGCACTCATTTATCAGCTCGTTAAGCCTCCACCCCTGATTTACTCAGTGGAATTCTCTTATTCAAGTATAGCTTTGTTTAGAATGAGTGTAGTAAGTGACTGAGACAAACATGCAGTAACTTTAAAATGATCAAAGTGAAGTTAACTTTGTAACATTACAAATAACAAAATTTTATAATCACTTTAGTTGTAACAGTTTGAAAATAATTTGAATAGTTATGGATAAAGAAAAGCTATCATCCTAGTATATGGGGATTGCGAAAAGGGTTAAGAAGTTAAGGTGGCAGCATATGTTTGAACTTAGCTGCCAATGAAAGTTCTGTCTTTTCACACTGATCCCTCGTCTCTGGCCAAGGTGGTCGGGTGTAGCTCGTCTCCGAGAAACTTCAAGAAAAGTCTACACAGTTTGTCCGTTGTCTTAAAGCGTATGCCACTGATCCCGTCTTGTTCCAGAAATAGTACGTTCTGCTGGTACCACCAATAACTGTGATAGAAGAATAAAAAGAACGCGCTTCTGAGTATGGCAGTCTCCGATAGTTATGTGCCCCCCCCCCCCCCCCCCCCACCCTCTTCTATTTCACCATCCCACTTAACTCAGAGTTTACCCTTGATGAGAATTAAATTTAATCCCTCGGGATAAAACTTCCTTTACATTTAAACTGAATAGCTTTAGCTTTACATTACATTTAAATGAAAAAAGGTTAAACGTGCAGATATAATATGTTTTACATTTACATCTCCACTGTTTGAAAAGTGTTCACAATATAAATCCATTCATGTTTCATTTACATTTACACTTGTGGAAAAGTTTTAAACTTTAATTAATTAAAATGAATATTTTCCCATGGACATTTATTTACACTGGTTTAAAGCATGAAACCTTACATTAATTTTAAAGTGAATATGTTTATATGGACATCTACACTGCTTTGAAAATGTAAGTCTTATGCTTAGAATGTACATCATTTCTTTCACCTTTCCCTCCCTGCTCCATAGGGAACCTGGAACTACTTTATGCTTTTAGTTCTCCTTACAAAACTATCAATAAAGCAATCACGAGCCCGTGCAGGGGTGGTTCATGAATCATCATTCTATACGCTGAGGTTGCCAGCCTCAAATGCCTTTGACATCCAATAGCGAGTTTCACACAATAAAATTCACATGGTAATATATACATATATATGCTAGTTCACATGTTAGTAATACAATATGAAATGTAAATCATAACTTACGTCAATCCTGACTACAGACTTGTCGCACAAATGAATAAAAGAGACGAATCTTCTCTTACAAGGGTCTGGGATTTCTTTGAATTTTTCAATAGATTGCCCCTTCTGACTCCGTGTTTTTTTTTTTTTCAATTTTCCTAGTTCCGTTGTTCTTTATTAAATGTAGAGATTGCCTGTGCTTTATAAGTCTTATCTGGTTCTCCAATAAAAGGTCCGGATAACAATTAGGAATTATGAATCTAGTTTTCACTCTGGCGAAGGTCTGGTGTTGTCTTGGCGAGCGTGCGAATCACAGAGAAATAAAACTGGGAAATTATCAGCCTATATTCCCTCCAGTGATGTTATGAATCTAATCAGAAAGATCCAATCATTTCAAATCATGCAGGATAGGCTGTGATATTTCAAAATAGTCCCGCGTGAAAAAGGTGCGTGCCTGCAAAGGTCACGTATTACCATATATGGACATCTGATGCCTTGTATACGCTCTCACACACACACATTTGTAGACTCATTTTGTCTAAAATGTAATAAATCTATGATTACTTTTTAACCAAGGACTGGAAGCAATTACATCACATTTGTCTGCCTACATGTGACACACAGACAGTAATCTCGTTATCTGTCGTATGAGTGCGCAAACCCCGGGTCTTATCGGTGCATTAAGCCGATAGCGTAGACCGATGTAAGTTTTAGACGGCCGCGCCTATAACCACAAATCTGGGTAGCACTCCTTGCAAATGTGACATTTATCACCTACAGGGTGATTTGATACAATCAGATATCTGCTACTTAGCAGAAAAATAAATAAAGAAAGAAAGAAAGAAGAAAAGTGCGATAATTGACAGCACCTAGTAGAAATCAGTACCACAAATGTACCGATACTGCCGGAGAGAACCAAAGATCGATAGAGGTCGCCCCGTTTCGTCACATCTACTACTGCTATAAAGACATAGCCACACTGTCTACTACTGCTATAAAGATACATCACACTGTCTACTACTGCAATAAAGACACATCACACTGTCTACTACTGCTATAAAGACACATTACACTGTCTACTACTGCTATAAAGACACATCACACTGTCTACTACTGCTATAAAGACACATCACACCGTCTACTACTGCTATAAAGACAATAACAGTGTATCCTACGCTATAAAGTCACAGTCTTTTGCTGTTATAAAGACATGCAATATTGTCTCATACAACTATAAGGACCAATTGCAATCAAACAGAAAAGATATCACATCATGAAACTCAACACCCCCTCACCAGAAAAGCTTTTGTGGTTGATGTAAAGAGACGATATCAAATTGTCAAAAGCCAGGAAAATACAGCCTGATGATGTTGACCAGAAATTCAACATTATTTCAACAATATACAAGGAAAGCAGCGAATCATGCTTGGGATTCCAGGAAAGATAGAGACAAGTTTGGATAACACCAGAAACGTTGAACACCATAGCGATGAGAAAAGAAATGAAAAGAAAGAAAACAGTAGCAAAGTCTCCCAGGTTAAAGGAAATATATAGCGAACAGTACAGTCAGCTGGACAAAGAAATAAAACGTCAAACCCATGTCAACAAAAGGAAATGTCTGGATGCCTTTGCAAGACAGGCAGAAGAGTCAGCACTGAGAAATGAACAAAGCACAGTTTATAAAATAACTAAAACAATCAGCGGAAAACCAGGTGCAAACAATATAACATTAGTAAGACAAGCAGGGAAATCTCATCACCATAGCACAGGGGCAGGAAACAAGATGGGCAGAGCACTTCAGAGAAACACTGAATAAGGAACGACAAGAGACGCAGCTGAATGTTCCTAAGGCTGAAAGTGACCTAGACGTAAATACAGACATTCCACGAAGAGAAGAAATCATCACAGCTATCAAAGGGTTAAAGAATGGGAAAGCGCCTGGTCACGACAATTTAAATGCTGAGTTATTCAAGGCAGACCCTGAACTAGCAGCAGAACTATCAGAACCACTATTTGCTCAAGTCTGGAAAACAGAGACAACACCAACGGAGTGGAGTAATGGAACAATTATCAAATTGCCCAAGAAGGACGACCTTGCAGACTGCAACAACTGGAGAGGAATTACTCTCCTCTCAGTTCCCAGTAAAATACTAGGCATGATAATTATCCAGAAAATTTCAAAAGCAGTAGACCACAAACTGAGGAAAGAACAAGCGAGATTCAGAAAGAACAGAAGATGTGCAGATCATATATTCACCCTCTGGAACATTATAGAGCAGTGCTCAGAATTGCAGAGACAGCTGTACATTAACTTTGTTGATTTTGAAAAGGCTTTTGACAGCATACACAGGGACAGCCTATGGAAAATACTGAGGGCTTATGAAATTCCTAGCTGCATTGTTTCCATTATAAAAACTCTCTATTCTAGCTTTACAAGCAGTGTTGGGTTGAGCAATCTAACTTTTGAGAAGAAGACAGGAGTACGACAGGGATGCCTCTGATCAACAATTTTATTTTTGACAGTCATAGACTGGGTAATGCGCCAGACAACAGAGGGCAGTCCAAAAGGAATTAGATGGACAACATTTTCTACATTGGAAAACCTGGAATATGCAGATGACATTGCACTACTCGCACATTCACATCAACACATCCAAGAAAAAAACTGATAGATTGAATAACTATAGCCAGCAGGTGCGTGTGAACATCAATCTGAAGAAGGCAGAGGTTATGACACTCAATGTAGGCAATCCTGAGCCAATAACAATAAGGAACCAGAAGCTAGAACAGACAGGCACATTTACATACTTAAGATGCATAGTAACACCAGACGGCGGAACAAGCAAGGACATCAACAACAGAATGAATAAAGCGAGAACAGCTTTTGCTAGTCTCAACAACATTTGGAAGTCTTCTCAGTACAGCACAAACACTAAATTAAGATAATATGAGAGCTGTGTACTTTCTGTGTTTCTCTATGGTGCGGAATGCTGGAGAGTAACAGAGAAGGAAATGTCGAAACTGTCCTCTTTCCACACAATCTGGCTAAAGAAAATTCACCGAATCTTTTGGCCGAATACCATCACCAACCAAGAACTACTTATTCGGAGTAACCAAGAGGACATGCACACCATCATAGCTGGCAGACGCTGGAGTTGGGTTGGCCACGTCCTCAGAAGGGACACTGGTGCCATTACAAGAACAGCTATGCTACGGACCCCCAAAGGAAAGCAAAAGAGAGGCCAACCAAAAACAACTTGGCGGAGAACTGTGAAGGCTGAGATGCAAAGAATGAACCAGAGTTGGGGCACTGTACGAAGGATGGCCGCCGACAGAACAAAGTGAAAGCAATTTGTTGCTGCTCTTCAAGACACCACAGGCGTGATGGCCACTGACTGCTTTGCCAGTGTGCGGCTAAGGATCAAAGAAGAAGAAGCTATAATGACACAGCCCTCAACTGCTGTCAAGACCAAACAAGACTTAAGCTAAGCAACTTTGTAGGGCAGTTCCTATAAATGCAATTTCAACAATTAAACTCATCTGCACTGCACACAAGCTTCCAAGTTGGAAACAACATCGTTTCCCGGAAATGATAGAAAACATTACTATAACTGAGAGAAAGAAGAGCCAGACTGCAATAGTGAGAAAATCCATAGCGACAAAATACATAGAGAAACATTACCCACGCAACACCTGGACCCGTACATACACAGATGGATCAGCAACAAATGCAACAGAAATGGAGTCGGGGGTATCTTTCTGAGCTTAAGCACTGGTGCACAAAATAAGTTGTCAGTGGCAACAGGACAATTCTCAAGCAACTTCAGACAGAGGCAGTGGCCTTGAAAACTGCAGCAGAGGTTATAATCACAGATGAAGCACAGGGCGACAAATTGCTTTCTTCACCGTTGCACTGTCAGTAATTGCAACATTGAAAAGCCAAACTAATGCAGACCTGGATGACCTAAGTTTGCTCCACAAACTATGTCTACAATTCAAAAGAGTTTTAGTCCAATGGATCCCATCACATTGTAACATCCCTGGCAATGAAGAGGCTGACAGATTGGCAAAGGAAGGTGAAAAGCTACTTCAGCCTGATGCACGCTTTCGAGCGGGCACATAGTTTTATCTGAATCAGATATATAAACTAATAGGATACAGAGCATCCAGGTCATACACAAACTGATGCATTTTACCAGCTCAACACAAGAGAACATGTGGTAATATTCAGACTCCGCACTGGCCACAACAGATTGGGATATCACCTATTCAACAAGCTAAAGATAGGAACTACCGATGAGCGTAAATGTGGCACTGATAACATGACTGCTCAACGTCTGCTTCAAAGATGCCCAACATATGTGAAACAGAGAAAGCACATTTAGCCGACACCAGTACCATTCGTGGAAAAGATCTACGGAGATGCAAATAGCCTCAAGCTGACTACTGCTTTCTTTGAAAACATTCAAGTAGATGTCTGAGAATGTAAGAAGAAGAAGATATCTTACATCTATAAAGACACAGCCTTCTACTGCTATAAAGATAAATAACAGTGTCTCACACAGCTATAAATACACAACCTTCTACTGCTATAAAGATAAATAACAGTGTCGTCTACCGCCATAAAGACATAGTTACACTTTTCATCTGTCCACAACGCGCAACACCAACATCGGTCAAGGTGTGGGGCTCACATATACACACATTCAAACGCACGCATGCACACTCATACTCAGTAATTGGTAAACATTATTTGGACAATAATTTGTACCAAAAGAAAAAAATCCTAAAAAAGAAAACAAAGGGAATTAAAGAAACAATTAAATAAATGTAATTAACTACAGGGTGATTGAAAAGTCTCGCCCTTCTTTAAAATTGTTTTATTTACTCCTATCCAACTAATTTATACGAAACAAAATAAAGACAATCAACTTTTATTTTATTACGTAAAATGCTACATCAAATCAACAAGACAGCTCAGAGTGAGATCTGGCCTGTTGAATACGTGACTTCATAGTGGGCAGATATGTTCACATTTTTATCTTGTAACGTCACTGTATTTGCCTTACTAGATTGTATTGTATGTTGTACTATTTGTGGAAATATAACAGAAAAATGGAAATATAACAGAAAAATTGAGCAAAATGTACTGGTCAAATGGCAACTATTGCTCCTTGTTGTAGTAGTTGTATCACGTGCATCAAATAGATATAAGTGAAGACTTAATAGTTTAAAATAGGGAACGGTTTTACAATTATTCTTTAGAGCAGGGTTTCTTAACCTGTGGTCCAAGGACCCCCTTGCAGGTCCATGAATTGATTCTAGGGGATCTGTGTACATGACAGAAATTTGAATTGTATCTACTTACTTAGTCGTTCTTCTTCTACCCTGGGGTGTAGAGGTGTGCCAGAGAGAGCGCCATACTAACCTATCGGCTGTCTTCCTCCTGGACTGGGTTCCATTCTAGTCCTCGTTCCTTCACATACTGTCCAATTTTGTCCTCCCAGCGGACTCTGGTCGTCCTGGAGGTCTGGATCCCTGGCTCTTACTGTCCCATACTTGTCGTGGTATCCTTCTCCTTTTCTGCAGACATGGCCAAACCATTGTTGTTGAGACTGTTCTACTTGGGTCTGCAGGGGTTAGTTTTTTTTAAATCCTTGCTTAATTTTATTTTCACCAAAATTTTTCCTCTGCAAATTATCATAGATTTTTGTATATAAAGAAATGTATTCTTTTTTACAGATTTTTGGAATATTTCAGTACGGCTTAATGAGCTTTCCTTGTAATAAAATGTATTATTTGTATGCAATAATTGTATTTATGCATCTATGTAAATCTTTTTTCTATGAAGGCATCCGTAGCCTTCATCTGACAATCAAAGGGTCCATGCACAGGAAAAGTTAAGAACCCTTGCTTTAGATCAAACACGTACAAACATGATTACGTCACCTACATCTGAAGTGAAAACAAGCAGCAGATTGTCAATCAGCTTTGTCTTATAAAGTGCAGACGTGATGTTTCCAATCGCTTCATCTAGGGCACTGACCATGCCTGGGAGAATAAATATTGTTTTCGATGACGGAAATATTAAAATCTGAACCACACAAACATTGAAGATTATGAATTAGAATCAAATGTTCTTCTTTTTCTTCAGTAACCACGCCTGGTCTCTCCGCAATTATCTGTCTCCAGCACTATTAATATACTAGCGTAAAAGCACGTCATAAGACGGGAATTAAATTCAAAAGCACCAATACCTAACGGCAATTTTACTTATTCAAACGTATTTTTTTTAAACCACTGTGCATCACCACAATACACGAACTACGTAGCAGCAACGAGGATCCCAATGTGAATATACGAGATTACACATTCTATAAATATATTTTTGTTCTTCTTTGGTTAGTGTTAGTATTTTCTAGAGAGTACATATAAGGGAAACAATACGATTAATGTCAACTTTCAACCAAAGTTGCATCCCTTAGCGTTACGCACTGACAGAAAAAAAACTAGGATTTTATATATAGAATTATGTTGTTGACACAGCTTAATTATTTTTAGAAATAATTATTGTCCTCATGAAGCATGGAACCACCACTACAGCTGGTTCTCTTGCAAGAAGCCTGCGCCAAGCAATCTCGTATTCATGTAGTGGTGTTTTCTCTAGCAATTTGTTTGACCTGATGAGGTTTCCAGCTCCATGCACAACCTCATATTAGCCGACTTGTATGACACGCCAGACGGTGCATTAGTCTTAATCTTTCTTTATCTCCTCAGAGACCCCCGGGTTCAGATTATAAAAATGCCTGCAATAAAATAAATATTATCTATGTGATAATTTAAAACCCCCAGTCTTAATTAGACATCTAATGTGAAAGTAGCTCACCTGAATAGATTCTTCTTTCTCTGGACTTTATATGACTGTAGAGCCGCTCATATTTTTCAGGAACCTGAATATCAGTAAGGAAAGAAAAATGGGTACACCACATTGAAACCTGAGAGGGGGAGAGACAGGATATATAGGTATATATGTATTTAAAATTTATATCAGGGGACAGATTAAAATATAAGATACGGAAGTAAATTACATTTCTATAAAATGTCATAATCAGAACTTGAAAAGTAAAGGTAGACCCACTACGCGCTTACACTAGTAGGCTATTTGTTTCACAGCACAGGGAAGGCCAATAGGCAGATGGATAGACATCTTTAAAATCCTACATCAACACGGGCTCACATGCCACACATCTGGCTTAAAAAAACACGTACAAGTAATTGTTGGATAAACCCCATCATAACATGTAGGATTGAATACAATTGGCTGGGCTATTCTAGATGTTATAAACAACACTTATGATTGGAGCCTGGTCAGATTGTAACAACCACGTGCGTGGGACGAAAGTTGCAATATAATCTGACACATTTGCCAGTTTATAGCACTGTCAAATTCACCTCGTCAAGAAGATAACCAGCTAGAAAGTGAAAGGCCAATAGGCAGATGGATAGACATCAATGAAATCCAAGATCAACACTGGCTCACATGCGACACGCCTGGCTTAAAAAAAACACGCAAACTTCAGCTTCCCACTACGCTTCACAGTTGAACGAAAAAGTAAAAGTAAGTAAGGTAGGGCCCATAGAACGTACTATCATAGGGGAGTATAGTGTTACAGTATTCTCTAAACAAGGTCTCGGCTGCCTTTGACTGCCCTAACTCAACAGATTAGCCAGGTACGCATTAGCAGCTGGGCATGGAAAGAGCATGACGCTGTCTGGTTTTGAATCCGTTAGCTTTGCCCCGAGAAGCAAGCACTCTAACGAGCAGTGATATCCATAGTTTAAGATATCACACTCAGAGAAGCAAGCACTCTAACCAGCAGTGATATCCATAGTTTAGGATATCACACTCAGAGAAGCAGGCACTCTAACAAGCATTGATATCCATAGTATAAGATATCACACTCAGAGAAGCAAGAACTCTAACGAGCATTGATATCCATAGTTTAAGATATCACACTCAGAGAAGCAAGCACTCTAACGAGCACAGATATCCATAGTTTAAGATATCACACTCAGAGAAGCAAGCACTCTAACAAGCACAGATATCCATAGTTTAAATATCACACTCAGAGAAGCAAGCACTATAACGAGCATTGATATCCATAAATTAAGACATCACACTCAGAATTAATTGCAGTTTTCTCGTATTTTCTACCAAACATCTTCCTTCCTAAATGGACCAACTAGTGTAAGAAAATCATTCATTCATTTCTGTATCCGCTTGTTATAAAACATAAAACCAACACTGTCGCTGATCCCCTTGCACAAAGCTTGTACCAAAACAGTCACGTGATATTGCATCAATGGGTTCTGTAGAAGTTTGTGAGAATGGGTGAGGTTGCCAGCCCCACTTACAACCTCATATCCGTCGCTTCTTGCGACATGACTGAGGGTGCAGCAGTCCTTTTTTATTCTGAGACTCCGGGACCTATACGAGACAGTAAGAGAAACGCAGGTTGAAACTGGTAATAGGAACACGACAGCTGTTGCCAGTGAAATAAGAAATGAGAAGGAGTCGCAGGCGATAGACAGTGTAGTGGAATTGATGGTATTGTATGATTATGATCTTACTTAATGTGATGCATGAGGTCAGCTGTGAAGGCTCCTGAGATAAATGTAGCTGTGAATTTTCAGAAGGCCCTTCTTGCTACCACTACGACCTCACACCTATCTTTTTTTTTTCTAATGAATGTGGCTACGTTAAAATTCTAGGGTATGATATGTAATGTGTTGTGGTAGTTTCCATACACACACACAGATATTTAATAAGTCTAATAATATTAATAAAATGTTATGACACACTGAACTAACTCAAGCTGTGTAAAATTTTTGATAATAAATTTTCTTTAAGTTTATTTGTTCTGAACCAAGGTTTTATTTTGGTCAGAACATATGAAAGGTTTTGCAATTATTAATGAAATGCATGAATATATGGCATAATAAATGAAAGGAGTGTACATATGTATTTTACAAGACTAGTTAATATTACTACTGTTTATGGTTGTAATTTTTCTGGAAGAACGTTTAATGGATGTGCTGTTGGGGTGGCCTCATCACTCCCTGTCTATGGCGACTACACATTGTCCATTTATTGATGGTATTATAATTGGTGTGTTAGAAATTAAGTTGGTGAGTATTCAGCAGTCCAGACGCTCACGTATCTTGAATGAGTAATCTGGTGCTGGAATCAGGTGGCCCCACCTCTCCGTGCTTGGGGGCAATATCAGGCGGCTCTGCCAAAATATAAACTGCACCTGTCCACTCTTGTAATATTCAACACCTCATTTGACACCACATTGGTGCCAAATAAAAACTCACAGTTCTGCAATAAAGTATTGGTCATGTGTCAGAATTCCATCCCCTAAACCATTTCTGGACACAACACTACACACAACAACAACACCACATAGACGGGTCAGATCTCTTTGACCAAACAACACATCTTACCAAGTTGGTTTCACATAGGATAAGTTCTCCCAGACTACATATTCTGAAATATGTTCATTAGCTTCCTGCCATAGAATAGGATAGGTGATATGTTCCACTGATCTCAACACTTGATCTGTCTTTCATAATCCTTGCTGGAGTTTATGTATTTTATTTGTCTCTAGACCCTGAACTGGGGCGGGGGGTCTAGAGCGAATCCTTACTTGTTGTAAGGGATAGATTTTGATATGGCAGTATCAAATCACTCGAAACATTAAACAAATATTAAAATATACAAAGAAATACTTTCAGTCTTACTAGAATTATGAATATAGAACACAGTTATCTGCTAGCAAAACTCAGCTGAGCTGCTGGCTTTAGTATGGCGTCCCTCTAAATATTCCAATTAGCTTCTGGGAATTACACCACTAAATAATTCACTGTGTCTACTAGGACAACTTATGACGAATGGCAAAAATGCGCGTCTGAGCGCCGATAATATATTCATCTATGGCCAATCACCGCCTTTTTTTCCTTTTCAAATTCAAACCTCCTACCAAAAAGTCATTTCAGTCATACCTCAGTCAAGTATGCTTTATTGTCTGTTGGTTCGTCTGTCTCTACTTGCGTTTCACACAAAAACACACTTGTTTTTTGAACCAACTCCGCCTTCCCCTACACAATTTTGCCTTTAAAGTTATTTTTAGCCACAGTTCACCATCCCATCCCGTCTCTTTCATTCCAACTAGATTTTAGCACTTGAGTCTCAAGGCTACAGTCTTTTGAAAATTAGGGACATTTTTTGTTTCAATGTAGACGCTCGCTGATATGAACAAGACAGTCTTTTGTCAATATCTTTCTTATTATCTATCCGTCTGTATACATGAAAGCATATTATTTCACTGCTCAAGATGGGCCATCCGGCCAGCTAGGTTTTATATTCCTAACATCATTATTAAGAAAAAGTTACTTTTCAAGGTTAGTTGGTTTTTCGAAATATTTCTAGCATCTTCTATACTGCGTTTGCCGCTGAATTCAAATAAACGGACTAAGTTATCGCAAAAGCGTCCAAGAAATGACTGTTGCGTATAATAGCTAAGGTCCCTTTTGACGATTTCTTTACCTTGTGTCAACTTGGGGACGTGACTTTTTCCTCCTTTCCCCACCAATTGCGTCTTTTAGCCTTGCTAGTTTCAAGCACGCGTTCAGTCAGATTTTTCCTTTTGATCTTCGTTCTCATCCCGTTCCAAGGGTAACGTTTTGCCTTCACGTCCAACAATTTAATTTCCATGGCGGGTGATGACCCGCGGCGTGGGCGATCATGTATTCTAGTAGCTTACGCATTAGTTTTTATCCCTACGTTGTATCATTGGAGATATTTTAACTTTGTATCATGGTTAATTTTATGACAGACAGGACATACATCCAGGAAACCTGTAGATAGCAATACAAGGCAGTCTGTGTGCTTGAACATCTGGCACAGAGCAGGGGGACCTGTCATGAATTTAAAGAACGCCTATGCTGATCACCCGTTGGCTTGTCACACCGATTACGGAAACAACGGCAGATGGATCTATTTGTTGTTGCCCTAAAGACGCCGCTAGGCGTGATGGGAAACTACAACAGAGAAAATCAATCTGCTGTTGCCCTTAAGACGCCACAAGGCGTGATGGCCTCTGACTGCT
Source organism: Oreohelix idahoensis (assembly GCA_024509875.1). Taxonomy (NCBI): domain Eukaryota; kingdom Metazoa; phylum Mollusca; class Gastropoda; order Stylommatophora; family Oreohelicidae; genus Oreohelix; species Oreohelix idahoensis. The sequence continues at coordinate 112,923 of JAMPIV010009189.1, read as the reverse complement.
TGGTCGGTCTTTGGCTAAGGACGGAAGAAGAAGAAGATGCTCCTTATGGAAACTGAAGGGCATCCAATGATGATCAATGCAACAGATTAACTTGATTGACTACTCTTCACTGTCAGTCACAGCTCGACGTGAGTACATGTTCTGAGTTAAGTGTTTCAACCATTGTTACAACAGTATACTAACCAGAAGAGGCGAATGTGGTGCTTGGAATGGCAGGTAGAGAAACAGAGGTTTGTCCGGGTCATGGCAATTGATGATGTCAATGGCTCTGTCTGCGTATACGTGCTGTCGACAAAGTTTGACAGTTTAGATTTTCCTAAATATTGCACAATTCAGTTCAACATTGTATTGGCTAACTGTTAAAAAATTAAATTATGTTCTTCTTCTTCTTCTTTATCCTTATCGTTCCTAACGGAACATGGAGCCAGAATAGTAGTTGTTCTTAGAAAGCCTGCGCTGACTCGTGCGCTCCTTGCTGAGTATGAAGTCAACATTGCAGCAATGTCCCCAGGAAGCTTTCACCAAGCATTATTGTAGGCTACTTACAGCGGTGGGTTCTATGGCAATAGGTTTTAAATGATAGGGTTGCCAGCTCTACCAAAACCTCATACTGAATTTTATTGGCACTGATTATAATAAACATAGCAACCTGTAGACACTTTAATAAACGCTATTGGAGATCAAAGGGGAGTAACCGTCCAGACAAAAACTGTCTTATTCTCGGACTTTTGTTCTTGATTAAGGAAAACGTTTTTGCCTATTATACATCATCATTATTTTCTTTTGCGTTCCTTACGGAGCAAGGAGCCATCTCGGTAGTTGGTACCTTTGCAGGAAGCCTGTAGCAAGCATTGGCATGCTCGTGCAGTAGTGCTTTTTGTGGCAATTGGCCTGTAGGATGCATACAACAGTGTGAGCTTTGCAACCTGAGATCCTGTTTAATGGAATGTGGGATAAATACACGGCTGAGCAGATGGACATGGGTTGCCTTGACAGAGAGATCCACTGCATTTCGCCTGGGAAAGACGTCACCTACAATATGTATAAAGAAAGGAGTAGTCAGTCTCAGGTTGTTGATATCTCCATAGAGTTTGTCCAGGAATAGTACTGGTGGCGGCCATGTGTGCTTTCTCTGTGCCTAAAATGCTGCTTTTTTCAGATACGAGTGTCGTTAGATAATTTAAATATATGGAATTTTATAGTACACTTCTATTGCTTGTTATATTATGTCAAAACATATAAAAACTAATAATAATGATCATCAGTATATATCGGCTCCCGGAGAAGTACAGGTGATCAATAAGATTGTGCCCAGCCCAGCTAGCTCTAAGCCGTGCGTTCAAGGTCTTTCTATGTCTTCCTAATCAATTGTTATTTCTGTCTCCAGTGGTCTTCTCTATGTGTTTTAGATCTTCTTCTATTTCTCTTATCTTGAGGATTCCTAAACAAGGACTACTAGTAATGCTATCAACTGTTTTCTTAATGTGTAGTCTATCCATTCCTTTTCATCTTCTGTTCCACTGATGTTTGTATGTTTCTTTTCATTAGCTCCACATTGGTGATCTTGTCATATAATGTCAATCTTTCTTTTCTGCGTAAAGCATCCAATTATAAAATTCTACATTTTTCTGCTTGTCATATTTGTTTTTCTCCATCTTTCACAACCATATCATAGTTTTGGTTTGACATTTGGGTTGAAGATTCTTCTCTTTTTGATTGGACTTGATTTATTTTGAATTACATATATTTCCAAATGCAGTGAACCGCCACTTACTTGTTGAAATACAAAGAGAAAACGACAAATATTATGAGTACACATATGCAACTAAACTGCACTACACTTTCTCTGGTTATTTTCATTCTTTAAGCCAAGGTACTTCTGTGCCCTTGCAGAAGTGGTATCTGTACAGGTTTCATTTAAGATGAGAAGGCTGCTAACCGCTTGCACAAGCTTCCTTATTTTACCAAATGCTGCTAGGGCATACTGACTTTATCTTTGATATACATACTATTACTATTCATAGGTCTAGTGTCGCAGGGGTAAGTCAGTGCGAATACTACTACACTAATACTGCTTCCATCACAACCTACAGTAATGTGCTTTCTACTAGCTGCTATTACGAAATACCACAGCAACAACCACTGTTCATTTATAATAACTAATCACAACAGCATTATCTAATGTTTATTTATAATAACCAATCACCACAGCATTATCTAATGTGTATCTATAATAACGAATTACCACAGCATTATCTAATGTTTATTTATAATAACTAATCATCACAGAATTATCTAATGTTCATTTATAATAACTAATCACCACTGCTTTACCTAATATTCATTTATAATAACTAATGACCACGTCATTACATAATGTTCATTTATGATAACGAATTACCACAACATTACTCAATGTGTATTTATAATAACTAATGCCCTCAGCATTACCTAATGTTCATTTATAATAACTAATGACCCCAGCATTACCAAATGTTCATTTATAATAACTAATGACCCCAGCATTACCAAATGTTCATTTATAATAACTAATGCCCTCAGCATTACCAAATGTTCATTTATAATAACTAATGACCCCAGCATTACCAAATGTTCATTTATAATAACTAATCACCACAACATTATCTAATGTTAATTTATAATAACGAATTACCACAACAACTGTTCATTTATTTTATCGAATGATCACTGCAACATATACGGTTGGTCTATTATAACGAATTACGACAGCAACGATTACTGTTGATTTCATATTATTGATGTCTTTAATGAATTGTCGGCGTCTGTGGCCTAATGGATATGAACGCAGTTTCGTAATCCAGATATACCAGGTTCGAAACCTGCTGCAGGCGGTTTGGTAGCAGATCGCTTTGTGTGGATTTTTAACAATGGTATAAGCGCCGTACCGTTCAGAAAGCAATGGCAAACTACTGAATGAAAAAAAAAATTGCCTAGAAAAATCACAAACAGCCAATAAAAGCTGGGGTTGATTGCCACGTCCTGTAAAGGATAAGCAACTAACTTTTTTTAATGAATTATCACAAGAACAACTACCGTTAAACTATTATGACGAATTACAACAGTCACATCTATTGTTTATTTATTGTAACGAATTACTAGAGCAACAACTACTTTTGATCTATAATTACGCCTCACCACAGGAACGACTACTGTTTGGTTTGGTTTTTAAGGACTATCTTCATTGCACACGAACTACTTCATCAGTGTTCCGATCTCTTCCCTTAGATCACATAAGGAGGATCTCAGCACAGTGCACGAACTCCGTAGCACCGGCGAGAATCCTGTCGTAAATTTATTTTGAGAGAAAAGAGTCGTAGAAATAGTGGTCCGGTTTAGAGTGGAAAATGATGATGGAAAGCTCAGTGATAGAAAATGTAGAGATTTAATAGTTACTTCACAGCGTGCTGGAGGAGAGTAAAGACAGACTTATTTACGACAAATCGTGTCTCTCAATCTTCTCTTTCACTCTCCTGGTCAAACAATTATTTGCCAGTTTTCCAGACTCGCATCTGCGCGCTCACCGATTCGGTGTTTTCAAACACACACACGACGTTGATACAAACTATATTAAACGAATAGGGGAAATGTTGGGCTTTGGGTATATCCAACACACAGAACTAAATGAGTTTAGGTGATTTTATTCACTTTAAACATCAATCACTAAAAATATCAGATATTACATAAATTATCATAAGTACACAAATGCAAATAACAAGTTTGGGAGGGGGTGAAGAAGATTGGTATCGACTAAGCCCTTCCCGCTCATTAGACAAAGACAAACCCAGTCCAGAGATAGATAATATCAGGAACACGGGTACGTTAACCTAACAGTAAAGTTAATTACTCTGAAAGAGGTGTTACCAAGTTAGGTATAAGTGATAGAAAAAAAAAATCTGTTCTTCCCAGCTGTTCTTCCCTTTACTAAGCAAATGGAAAGGAGGTGGTTTTAAACAGAGTTAACAAATTATCAACTATCCCACTTAAAGGAACAATGTAGGGTATACAGAAAAGATATATGTTACCAGGTAAGCAAGTTAACAAAATGGTCACACAAAAGAATTAATTTCCTGTCATTCATACACGCGCTAGCAAAGGCCTTCACTCATCTTGCTCTCACTTACCGATTGTGAAAAAATCTTGCACTCCATAGAATAACACAACAGCAGTTACACCTCAACTAAATGTATGAGTGTTTGTTCAAGTTCTAGCCCCAGATTATCGGGTAGGCGGTCAGCACATAAAAGGATCCCGTAATCGCTGGAAAATGAATCTGTAGTTGTGTCTCTTTTCTTAATAACAGTTTCTATGGGAGGGCACGGTCTCTGATACCGGGGTGAGGATGGTGTGGTCTATTTGACTATGCCGCGGATAATAAAATTCTTACGCGTGCTGGTACACTTTATCCGTGAGGTATGGTTTAAGTCCAGTGAGAAAACTAGTCACATCACTGTTCAGGAAATTATGAATTATCTCTCTGTGTCAGTAAACTAACAAAGCTCGGGCCAGTGTTCTTCTTCCCGTTACGACTTAAGTTGTTTGATGGTGCGTTAAATTTGTCTTTGGGTGTGCTTTCTTTGCTATAAGTTAGATAGCGGAATTCCAAACATAGAATCGCCTCAAAGATTAAAAATTTACACAGTCTCAACAAGTTCTGCGTCAGGGGAACTCTACACACTGTTTATGCTTTGCTTTGCTTAGATTGATTTCTTTATTGCTTTCTTAATGCTGGGATCGCACAGGTTACGATCACTCTGTATGAAAGAAAAAAAAGACATGTAATATACCGAAAACAAATAACCTTCTAAAGCGCGATGAATTTCCCGTTAAGCCTATAATACACTCGAGTATTTAATTATGTATTTAATAAACACTGCGCGAATTCTAGTGGTTAAAAACCCACATCTATAAAACTAGGACTTAACTGAATTTATTAATTATAAATTCCTTCGCGACTTTAAAAGTTAATTTAAGCATCTATTATCTTTTGAAATAATATAATAGATAGATCATTATATTTAAAACTGGAACTCTTGAGATGGTTTAATTAAATAGATTTAAATTAACACAAAATCCCTTGAAATAGAATGACTAGACCACTGATCACTTTACACAATATATATTTTACCGCTTTGCACAGAATTAGAAATCACTGCAAATATATATAAAATCCAGGGGAAAATCTATAACAAGATTTCAATAAAGCTAGTGCTTCTGTAAAGATCTGGCCAGCGAGTGATAACGTGTCTAGTTCTTCATGGTCTATTTAGCTAAAATGGAATGTAAGTTGAGTGGGACATGATAAACTTGACAACTTATTTGATCTCACGAACTTTTGGGGATCTGACCGCCAAATCAAGAGAAGAAGCCGCCCCCTGGTCTTCGTATCCGCTCGCTGCTGCCCGTTTCGCTTTCCCCCGTTCGCTCGGTTCCTCGATTGACACCGAGACGCGAAATTAGCGGCAAGCAACTGCGTCTCGTATCAGGGAAAACTACTGTCTTTGATAGCGCCGATAGTCTCCCTTAAGATCCCTCGGTCTGTCTCTTTGATCTCGTCGCTGTATCCTACATGAGTCCCGGTGGAATGAGTTCTGGCAAACGAAAAGTTACAACAAATGTTCAGGGGTTCTAATGTTATGAAAAGCTAAAGGTCCCTTTAAATCATCCATCATATCAGGGAAAATTCACTAGTCAAACTAGACGTACGTCACAAATCCCAATGTGTGTATACAGGAACCACTCATTCTATAACTATTTTGTGGTAGGAACCGCACATTCTATAACTATTTTGTGGTAGGTGGGTTTCTAATTTTTTAATTTTGCCAGGGCAGTGGCCTTATGGCCTACTCTTTACGAATTCCAACTGCCGAGGGATTTTTAACGTGGCAACTTGCACACGAGATCTCCCATTTGTTCGCCCTTATCCGAGAAGGCTAGGCATCCGATCTCACTACCCAGGAGACCAGGGGGAAGTATGACATCATTAGTATAACTGGTTCTGAAAAAAAATGTCCATAAATTATATTCCCTCTACTGGGAATCGCACCGGTACTTTTAGAATTCGAAGCAGAAGCCATGCCTTTTATCTACTCCAATCCCAACTTGTTATGACGTTATGTCTTACTACGAATAACTACAACACAAACTGCCGTTGATCTATTATTACGAATTACCACAACAATAACTACCGTTGAATATAATCCCACATTTTCTCTCCAAACTGTGTCGTTAAACCGGAAATCATGGCCTGTCTCATAGCCTGCTCCCCGCACGTGCAGAACGCTGTCTAGGAGCATGGTACCGAAGGATTCCAAACTGACAGACGCAGACAACTGTCGCTCGATTCGATCATCTGAGGAATAGAAGAAATAAAAATAGTAGTTAACCCTCACATAGTAGGGCCAGAGCCGTCCTTAGACCAGGGCGACCACAGCAGCCGTCTTGGGCGCTTATGTCAAGGGTGTGTCGCAGCGGGAGAGAAAAATGAAGTATTTTTTCGCCATGTAACTCGTCTTTTCTTGAGGTCTAACAGAATTTCAGGCGTGATGTTGACCACATCACCCCAAGTGTGCCGATGGTCAAGAAAATAATGGGCCTAACACCATATTCCCAATATGCCTCAATGGGCGTGTAACGGGATCCTTTACCTTTTACCTAACAGAATTTGATTTGTCCTTCAAAGCAAGCAATGTAAATCTTTTATAGGAAAGCACTAAAACAAAATGGGATGTCTCGTATTTTTAAGATTCTGTTTCCATTCCCAGTCTACACAAATGTAAATGGTTATTAGACTTTACTCTTCAGTTAGGAAAGGAAAAGGCCGCGAGGAAGGGTAAATGTCACCCCACATCTCTATGCCGTACCTAGTATAGGGAAGTCTCTAACATTTCATTCCCCTGCGGCAGTATCAACTATGGGACTACATTTACCTTACCTTTTAGTTCTTATCGAGTTTATTTATTTCGTAAGCAATAACTATCTAAAACTGTTTCGCAATTTTATTCACCAATCTTGCTTAATTGTTCATTAGAATTTAACTAGAAACGTGTGGGAGGGACGCTTGTCAAACGCCTTCCCCGGGCGTTGAATTTTCTGAGGACGATTTTGAGAAAGGCTGGTATATTTATTTGTTATTTACTTACTAGAGCTGTTATTTTTCTTTGTTACTTCCTTACTTACTAGGACTGTTACATTTCTTTGTTACTTACTTTCTAGGGCTGTGACATTTCTCTGTTACTTACATACTTCGGCTGTTACATTTCTTAGTTACTTACTTACTAGGACCGTTACATTTCTTTGTTACTTACTTTCCAGGGCTGTGACATTTCTCTGTTACTTACATACTTCGGCTGTTACATTTCTTAGTTACTTACTTACTTACAAGGACCGTTACATTTCTTTGTTACTTACTTTCCAGGGCTGTGACATTTCTCTGTTACTTACATACTTCGGCTGTTACATTTCTTAGTTACTTACTTACTTACTAGGACCGTTACATTTCTTTGTTACTTACTTTCCAGGGCTGTGACATTTCTCTGTTACTTACATACTTCGGCTGTTACATTTCTTAGTTACTTACTTACTTACTAGGACCGTTACATTTCTTTGTTACTTACTTTCCAGGGCTGTGACATTTCTCTGTTACTTACATACTTCGGCTGTTACATTTCTTAGTTACTTACTTACTTACTAGGACCGTTACATTTCTTTGTTACTTACTTTCCAGGGCTGTGACATTTCTCTGTTACTTACATACTTCGGCTGTTACATTTCTTAGTTACTTACTTACTTACTAGGACCGTTACATTTCTTTGTTACTTACTTTCCAGGGCTGTGACATTTCTCTGTTACTTACATACTTCGGCTGTTACATTTCTTAGTTACTTACTTACTTACTAGGACCGTTACATTTCTTTGTTACTTACTTTCCAGGGCTGTGACATTTCTCTGTTACTTACATACTTCGGCTGTTACATTTCTTAGTTACTTACTTACTTACTAGGACCGTTACATTTCTTTGTTACTTACTTTCCAGGGCTGTGACATTTCTCTGTTACTTACATACTTCGGCTGTTACATTTCTTAGTTACTTACTTACTTACTAGGACCGTTACATTTCTTTGTTACTTACTTTCTAGGGCTGTGACATTTCTCTGTTACTTACATACTTCGGCTGTTACATTTCTTAGTTACTTACTAGGGCTCTTGCAGTTTTTAGTCACATAATTACTTTTACTTTTTCGGTCTAGTCTTGTCGTGATGCGTTGTCGGGAGCTGAAGATTTCGTTCTTGTTCCTAATGTGTGGCCTTGGCTGGTGTGAGCTAGTGAAGTTGTAGGATTTCTGTGACATTGTTTTTTCATCTGATTTTTTTGGCCATCCTCGTAACTTACAACCACATCTTCTTCTGTTGTTTAACAATATCATCTATTGTTGTACAACCACATCTTCTACTATAGCACAACCACATCTTCTACTGTTGTACAGCCACATAATTCTACTGTTGTACAACCACATCTTCTACTGTTGTGCAACCACATAATTCTACTGTTGTACAACTACATCTTCTACTGTTGTACAACCAGATCTTCTAACATAACACAACCATATCTTCTACTGTTGTACAACCACATAAAATCTACTGTTGTACAACCACGGCTTCTACTGTTGTACAACCACATAATTCTACTGTTGTACAACTACACAATTCTACTGTTGTACAACCACATCTTATACTGTTGTACAACCACATCTTATACTGTTGTACAACCACATAATTCTACTGTTGTACAACCACATCTTCTACTGTTGTACAACCACTTAATTCTACTGTTGTACAACCACATAATTCTACTGTTGTACAACCACATCTTCTACTGTTGTACAACCACATCTTCTACTGTTTACAACCACATAATTCTACTGTTGTACAACCACATAATTCTGTTATACAACCAAATCTTCTACTGTTGTACAACCATATCTTCTACTGTTTACAACCACATAATTCTACTGTTGTAAAACTACATCTTCTTCCGTTGTACAACCACATCTTCTACTATTGTACAACCACATCTTCTTCTGTTGTACAACCACATCTTCTAATATTGTACAACCACGTCCTCTACTGTTGTACAACCACATCTCCTAATATTGTACAACCACATCTTCTTCTGTTTTACAACCTCATCTTCCAATATAGCACAACCACATCATCTACTGTTGTACAACCACATCTTCTACTACTGTTCAATCACATTTTCTACTGTTGTACAACCACATCTTCTACTGTTGTACAGCCATATCTTCTACTGTTTTACAACCACATCTTTTACTGTTGTACAATCACATCTTCTACTGTTGTACAACCATATCTTTCTGTTACTGTTGTACAATCACATCTTCAACTGTTGTACAACCACATCTTCTACTGTTGTGCAATCGCATCGCGTACTGTTGTACAACCACATCCTCTACTGTTGTACAACCACATCTTTTACTGTTGTACAACCACATCTTCTTCTGTTGTACAGCCACATCTTCTACTGTTGTACAACCACGTCTTCTACAGTTGTACAACGACATCTTCTACTGTTGTACATGTGACGAAACGGGGCGACCTCTATCGATCTTTGGTTCTGTCCGGCTGTAGCGATACATTTGTGGTACTGATTTTTATTAGGTGTTGTCAATTATCGCACTTTTCTTTCTTTCTTTCTTTATTTGTCTAATAAGTAGCAGATATGTGATTTTATCAAATCGCCCTGTAGGTGATAAATGTCACATTTGCAAGGAGTGCTACCCGGATTTGTGGTTATAGGCGCGGCCGACTGAAACTTACATCGGTCTACGCTATCGGCTTAATTCACTGATAAGACCCGGGGTTTGCGCACTCATACGACAGATAACGAGATTACTGTCTGTGTGTCACATGTGGGCAGACAAATGTGATGTAATTGCTTCCGGTCCTTGGTTAAAATGTAATCATTGATTTATTACATTTTAGACAAAATGAGTCTACGAATGTGTTTGTAAGAGTGTATACAAGACATTAGATGTCCATATTTGGTAATACGTGACCTTCACAGGCACGCACCTTATTTCACGTGGGACTATTTTGAAATATCACACCCTATCTGCATGATTTGAAATGATTGGATCTTTCTGATTAGATTCATAACATCACTGGAGGGAATATAAGCTGACAATTTCAGTTTTATTTCTCTGTGATTTGCACGCTCGCCAAGACAACACCAGACCTTCGCCAGAGTGAAGAACTAGATTCACAATTCCTAACTGTTATCCGGACCTTTTATTGGAGAACCAGATAAGAAAAAACACGGAGTCAGAAAGGGCAATCTTTTGTAAAATTCAAAGAAATCCCAGAGCCGTGTAAGAGAAGATTCGTCTCTTTTATTCATCTGTGTGACAAGTCTGTAGCCAGGATTGGCGTAAGTTGTGATTTACATTTTATATTTTATTACTAACATGTGAACTAAAATATATATGTATATATTACCATGTGAGTTTTATTGTGTGAACCTCGCTATTGGATGTCAAAGTCATTTGAGGCTAGAAACCTCAGCGTATAGAATGATGATTCATGAACCACCACTGCACGGCTGGTGATTGCTTTATTGATAGTTTCGTAAAGACAACTAAAAGCATAAAGTAGTTCCAGGTTCCCTATGGAGCAGGGAGGGAAAGATGAAAAGAAATGATGTACATTCTAAGCACAAGACTTACATTTTCAACGCAGTGTAAATGTCCCTATAAACATATTCACTTTAAAATTAATGAAAAGTTTCACGCTTTAAGCCAGTGTAAATGTCCATGGGAAAATATTCATTTTAATTAATAGAAGTTTCAAACTTTTCCACAAGTGTAAATGTAGATGAAACACGAATGAATTTATATTGTGAACCCTTTTCAAACAGCGGAGATGTAAATGTAAAACCTATTATATCTGTACGTTTAGCATTTTCATTTAAATGTAATGTAAAGCTAAAGCTATTCAGTTTAAATGTAAAGGAAGTTTTATCCAGAGGGATTAAATTTAATTCTCATCGAGGGTAAACTCTGAGTTAAGTTGGATGGTGAACTAGAAGAGGGGGGATACATAACTGTGTCGGAGAACGCCATGCTCAGAAGAGCGTTCATTTCTGTTCTTCTATCACAGTTATTGGTAGTAGCAGCAGAACGTACTATTTCTGGAACAAGACGGAATTAGTGGCCTACGCTTTAAGACAACGGACACACTGTGTAGACTTTCCTTGAAGTTTCTCGGAGACGAGCTACACCTGACAACCTTGACCAGAGACGAGTGATCAGTGTGAAAAGACAGAACTGTCATTGGCAGCTAAGTTCATCAAACATATGCTGCCACCTGAACTTCTTACCCTTTTTGCAATCCCCAAATACGAGGATGATAGCTTTTCTTTATCCATAACTATTCAAATTATTTTCAAACTGTTAAAACTAAAGTGATTATTAAATTTTGTTATTTGTAATGTTACAAAATTAACTTCGATTTGATCATTTTAAAGTTACTGCATGTTTGTCTCAATCAATTACTACACACATTCTAAACAGAGCTATACTTTCATAAGAGAATTCTACTGAGTAAATCAGTGGTGGGAGCTTAACGAGCTGATAAATAAGTGCTTAAATTCTTCACAAAAGTGATCAGCAGGTTACAGAATTAACGTGCTTAGCGACAGCGAACATTGTTTTCGCTTACCTGAATTTCTTGTGAAGACTCCCATATGATAGAAGCTTTACCACTCTTCTATATACATTTCTGCCAAGAGTAATCTTCTGTATAAATAGACTCCATTGAAGCCTATATTAGATACTCTTGAGTTTGGTCACTGTTGGACCACTACTGCAAAGCAGGGGAGGCAATACAGTCACAATTAGGCGACTCGTGTCGGGATTAGTGAACTCGGACAAGCATTTTTGATAACTCACAACTGGGTGACTCGTCCATTATTATAGAACCTGTTTAGTAATTCCCCTAGACGACTGACATAAATTTCAGATTGACTGAAATAACATTGTCAAGAGAGTGTGTTATAGTAAGACTGAGAATTCATTGTATGTATAAATAACAGTAAAAATAACTTTGTAAAGAATAATTGAATAATTGAAAGAAAGAAAATTTCACTAAAGTTAAAATTATAAGAAGTTCACTTGGTGCGGCAAATCAGTTTTGTGTTGCTGTTGTAATCTGGTGTGGCTTTGTAAACAGACTTTTCGGTCAGAATGGCTTACTTACTTAGTCGTTCCCCTTCTACCGTGAGGTGTAGAGGTGCTCAGAAAGGCAGAGTCCCAAAATCTCCATACTTTTTACCTTAATCTAGGCCGCGAATTCGGGTTTTCAGGCAAGGAACTTTCTGACTTCGTGCTTACTTCGGTGGGAGAACAAAAAGAAAAAGATAAAGAGGAAAAAGACAGGATGGAGGCAGAGAATGCAGCACTCCGTGAGGAGAAAGGAGCCGAGAGGGAAGAGAGAAGGATGCCAGAGAACACGAAAAGGCACAAGCTGAAGAGAGGGAAAAGCAAAGGGCTTTCGAAGCCGTAGACAGTGAAAAGGTGAGGGCATTCCAAGAAAAGAAGCAACAGGCCGAGAGGACATTCCAAGAAAAGAAGGAACAGGCTGAAAGAGCAGAAAAGAAGGAACAGGCCGAGAGGGCATTCGCAGAAAAGAAGGAACAGGCCGAGAGGGCATTCCAAGAAAAAAAGGAACAGGAGAGGACTTTCGCAAAGGAACAGGCCGACAGAGCCCACGGTATTAGAATGAAGGAATTGGAACTCGAAGGAAGAAGAGTGGAATCTAGTTCTAATAATGGCGGGTCTGGCAGATCTCAAAATAGCGAAGGAGGAAGCACCACTCAGGTGGTGGCACCTAGTGCCATATCCTTCCAACTAGATGTCTATAATGAGTCTTCAGGGGAAATTGATATCTATCTCTCTAGGTTTGAATCCTTAGCAGCTACATATGGCATGGAGAGAGAGAGAGAGATACAACATGAAGCTATCCCAGAATCTGAGAGGATCTGCTTATGATGTGTTTCTCAAGATGCCCACGGAAGAACAAAACAACTACGACATGTTGAAGAAAGCTCTGTTACAGCGTTTTATGCTCAATTCAGAGACCTTCCGTGGTAAATTCCGTGAGGCGAAAAGACAGAAAGATGAATCTTTTCGACAGTTTGCTATACGACTAGAAACGTACTTGGAGAAGTGGGGATCTCTCAGCACCTTTGATGAATATTTTGAAAAGCTGAAGGAGATGATTCTCGTGGAGCAGTTCAAGGACTCGCTCACCCCTGACATGAGAAGGTTCCTGGCTGAGCATGGGACCGAAACTCTTGAGCAGCTGGTACTGTTTGCTGATAGGTACAAGAGCGCCCAGTCGGAAGTGAATCCGCCTAAGAGGCGCCACCACGATAGTCACCCCAAACAGAAGGATCACCCAGATGATAACTCCAAAAGTACGGACAACACGACATCCAAAACAGCCCACCAACAGCAACAACAACAACAAGACCACCAGAGGCAGAAACAGAGCAATTCAGCCCAGGGAACTGGACGACGATATTGTAAATCGTTCAAAAGTGACACGCATTTCACATCGGATTGTAAGAGGCCGAAATCCGGCCCTTATAATGTCGCTTGCCTGATCAGGGGGCCGATAGGGAAACATGACCGCCAGGCATATGAACAAAATCCTAGTTACCCTTCCATTACTGAGCAAGTAACCGTTGGCAACCAAACCATACTGTGCCTGTATGATTCGGGCTTAGAATATTCAGCTTTAGTTTGTCCATCTTTGGTGAAGGCCCACCAATACACTGGTGAAACTGTAGAAATACAGGGGCCTCGGAAGAGTACAAAGCCTATGCTACTTCCGGTCGTGGAGATTGATGTTTCCACCCGATATGTTCGGGGCAAAATCAACACTGCAGTGGTAGACGAATTAGTCTATCCTCTCATTTTAGGGAGGAAATATGTGTTCCTTGGAGATCCCTCAGGTGACTCCAAGCCGACACAAAAGATAGAGAACCCAGGACAAGCCTCAGCGGCCCCTGGGTTGTCATTTTTACACAGCCTGAATATTTCAGAGCTGAAGCAGGCACAAAGGGCCATCAAACCCTAAGGCCTTGCTTTTCCAAGTTGTGTGGTAATTACTCCCATACTCCTCAGGGAGCATATTACAGGGAGAAAGGTTTGGTTTACAGACGGGTGGGGAATAAGAGGCAGTTAGTTGTCCCACTCCCCTTTCGCACCCGCCTCATGCAAGAAATGCATTTAACCATGCCCCATCCCATTAAAGGTTCATATGCCCTGGTAAGGCACATTTCCCTGAATTACTTCTGGCCAGGCTTGAGACATGATGTTCGAATGTTTGAGCGAGATTGCTCTGTTAACCATAGCCAGGACAACAAGAAGAATGAAACTACGAAGAAATAGTCTGAGCAGAGTAACCAACAACCAAAGTTGGATAACTCGTACCTCAATACGACATTTCTATGTAGTAAAGCAGAGTTACGACGAGCGCAGATGGAAGACATTACTTTAGCGCCATACTCTGAACAGAGTCAGCTCAAAATGAACCATGCTTCAGCTGGAACGTTCCACATCGAGGATGGGATTATTTTTCGACGGACGAGGCAAGGGAAGCAACTCGTGGTGCCTCTCCCCTTAAGACCTTTCGTCATGAAAGCGGATCACATTGCATCATCAGGAGAACATGTTTCAGTAGGAAATACCATAAGTAGCCTAAGGGCCCTTACACACGAGCGTTTCTTGCCGCGCGTTTCTCGCGCGTGACTAATGAAGGAGTAAGGGATTTACAGGCTGCTCAGCCGAGCGAGACTGTCTGTAAATCCGTACTCTTTCATTCGTCACGCGCGAGATACGCGCGTCAAGAAACGCTCGTCTGTAAACGGCCTTAAGGAGGATTACTTCTGGCCTAGACGGTGGGCAGATGTGCGTGAGTACATTGAAAACTGCGCACACTGCCAAGCGAGAAACTCAGTCACTCGCCACCGAGATAAAGGAAGAGAGGACAACTCTAAGAGAGAGAGAGAGAGAACCCGGGAGACAGTAGAACGCATCGAGAAGTGTCCGCCCCTAGCTAGATATTCTACAAATCGCTTTGGAGAGGGGGTATCTGTGACAAAACGGGGCGACCTCTATCGATCTTTGGTTCTCTCCGGCAGAGGAGGCAATACCGTCACAGCACAATCACATCTTTTACTATTGTACAACCACATCTTCTACTGCTGTACAACCACACCTTTCTTTTACTGTTGTACAACCACATCTTCTACTGCTGTACAACCACATTTTTCTTTTACTGTTGTACAATCACATCTTCTACTGACGGACAACCACATCTTCTACTGCTGTACAACCACATCTTCTACTGTTGGACAACCACATCTTTCTTTTACTGTTGCAAAACCACATCTTCTACTGTTGTACAACCTCATCTTCTACTGTTGTACAATCACATCTTTTACTGTTGTACAACCACATTTTCTACTGTTGTACAACCACATCTTCTACTGTTGTACAACCACATCTTTTACTGTTGTACAACCACATCTTTTACTGTTGTACAACCACATCTTCTACTGTTGTACAACCACATCTTTTACTGTTGTACAACCACGTCTTTTACTGTTGTACAACCACATCTTTTACTGTTGTACAACTACATCTTTTACTGTTGTACAACCACATCTTTTACTGTTGTATAACCATATCTTTTATTGTTGTACAACCACATCTTTTACTGTTGTACAACCACATCTTTTACTGTTGTACAACCACGTCTTTTACTGTTGTACAACCACATCTTTTACTGTTGTACAACTACATCTTTTACTGTTGTACAACCACATCTTTTACTGTTGTATAACCATATCTTTTATTGTTGTACAACCACATCTTTTACTGTTGTACAACCACATCTTTTACTGTTGTACAACCACGTCTTTTACTGTTGTACAACCACATCTTTTACTGTTGTACAACTACATCTTTTACTGTTGTACAACCACATCTTTTACTGTTGTATAACCATATCTTTTATTGTTGTACAACCACATCTTTTACTGTTGTACAACCACATCTTTTACTGTTGTACAACCACATCTTCTACTGTTGTACAACCACATCTTCTACTGTTGTACAACCACATCTTCTACTGTTGTACAACCACATCTTCTACTGTTGTACAACCACATCTTCTACTGTTGTACAACCACATCTTCTACTGTTGTACAACCACATCTTCTACCGTTGTACAACCACATCTTCTACCGTTGTACAACCACATCTTCTACCGTTGTACAACCACATCTTCTACCGTTGTACAACCACATCTTCTACTGTTGTACAACCACATCTTCTACCGTTGTACAACCACATCTTCTACCGTTGTACAACCACATCTTCTACCGTTGTACAACCACATCTTCTACCGTTGTACAACCACATCTTCTACCGTTGTACAACCACATCTTCTACCGTTGTACAACCACATCTTCTACCGTTGTACAACCACATCTTCTACCGTTGTACAACCACATCTTCTACCGTTGTACAACCACATCTTCTACTGTTGTACAACCACATCTTCTACTGTTGTACAACCACATCTTCTACTGTTGTACAACCACATCTTCTACTGTTGTAGACGCTTATTGCTAAGAGTGATTGGGCTTCATTCTCCTGAGATGGATAAAAAAGGTAAAAGTAGTTCCATGTGATAAACTGCCGCAGGGGGTGAAGTGTTAAAAGATTTCATCATTAAATTTTTTATGAGCAAGATTGACCAGTTCCCTAGCGGGAAAATGTTGATGATGATAACTTCCACATTTAAAGCAGAATCTACTACCTAGACAAACGGGTATAGATAAACAGTCGTTTCACTTTCATGGAACGTTTTAAAGACACCAAGGAATGTCAATGTACAGCTGGTGCGTGAGGAAGCACCATTACAAGACTTATCTGAAAATATACAAGATTGTTTAATGTACAATTAAAAAAAAAGCTTACATTTCTCGTAGGTATAATGGTCCACGCTCCCCAAGTAAATACCAAAGAATGAGTCGAACCCTCGGTGCGTTGGCGTGTATTTCTTATTGCAATATCCCAAGTGCCATCTGAATCAAGAGGAAACAGTTTCTTCATGGAAGAGAAGGTTTGGATATAACAGTATAATTATAGTAACTAGCTAGCTATATGATAAACATTATTAGCATCATGTCATTGTAACTGAAATAAAGTAAAAATAAAAAAACATCATGAGCATTGACAAAAAGCTGCTATTCAGTCTGGCGTTTTCGATCATGAACTGTCACAACTGTCGGTCTCCGTTGCACTCTATCGGTTCTGTTTTTCTCAAAAACAACAACCCCGGCAATGAAGAGGCTGACAGACTGGCAAATGAAGGTGGAAAGCCTCTTCAGTCGGAACACATATAGCTATGAAGATGTCAAAGAGTTTTATTACAATCACATACAAG
This sequence comes from Oreohelix idahoensis, assembly GCA_024509875.1. NCBI lineage: Eukaryota > Metazoa > Mollusca > Gastropoda > Stylommatophora > Oreohelicidae > Oreohelix > Oreohelix idahoensis. Next base: position 95,343 of record JAMPIV010009189.1, on the reverse strand, counting down.
TACAAATTGGAAGCCGAGCATTCAGGCCACCAGGAAAATGTTGCACATTAACAACTCTACAGAGGTGAACAAATGGTAATCTTCAGACTTTGCACGGTCACGACAGACTGGGATATCATCTATTCAAAAAGCTAAAGATAGAAACTACTGATAAGTGTAACTGTGGCACCAATAAAGTGACTGTTGTACCGTACATCTGTTTTAAAGATGCCCAACATATGAGGAACAGATAAAGCAATTACGGCCATCACCAGTACTTTGTACCTTGACAAACTCTACAGAGATGGCAACAATTTCAAATTGACCAACGCTTTCTTTAAAAATATTCAAGTTGGCGAATGAAAATATACGAAGAAGAGGTGGCAGAAGAAGAAGAAGCAGAAGAGGAAGAAGAAGACAAAGAAGAAGAAGAAGAAGATTACCAAAAAGCTTATGTCCTGACATAAGTTACTCTTTACAGAATTTTCTCTGGCTTTGTTTTCATGAATTTTGTCTGTTTCTACGGCGTTCTGTGTTTACTTTTGTGAACGTATTTTAGCTAAAAGTAGTCCGTCTCGTACTGGTCTGCACTGATTTGTCTTTCTAGACCGGCCTCTATCGCGACATTCTTATTTATCTATGTATTTTTTGAGCTACCTTGCAACCTTCTTAATGCCATATCCGTTTCATTACTCTGGGAACTACTATCTTGCTCCTGGTTAACTTGTCTCTATATTTCTCACGCTTATCTACCCTGCTCTCTGTAATTCTCACGACTATGTCCTCTGCATCGTTAACTGTTACATTTGTTAGGTTAATGATCTTCAGGGGGTTTGTGACGTGGAACGGAAATATTGAAACAGTAATCTGACAGCCTTTGCTTTCCCATTTAGTGTCTACCATTTGCTAAGCCAAACCACGCAAATTTCTGACTGCATTACTCATATCTAATCCACGCCTTTTTTTCTTGACATGTAAACAAACAGACATTTACCAATTTCCGTGACCTGCCAGCATAACAGGCAGCGAGCCCTGATTTGTTTACCTGAGTTCTCACGCGAGCTGATTTGTCAATTATCGGTCATTAGGCAGACGCACGTAGAAATAACGATTGTTTGAAGAGAGACAAGGGGCGATAATATTTTCCCGACCACCTTTGATGTTAGCACGTTCCAGGGGGAGATAATGTTTGATCTGCGGAAAGGGACGTAATCTAAGAGAGGCCCGTGCACGGCAAAGTTTTCTGATGTCGGTCAGGATCGCTGAGTAGAATGAACGAATAAACCTTTGATCCGGGAAACGCAATTCCTGATTCCCTATTATACAGAAGGTGTGAATTGTAACGTTTTCTGGTGATGATAACACCATGAGCTGTATATATACCGCGCTCTCTCAAATTCAGTTATTAAAGTCGCTCAGAAATTCTTGGATAATCTAAGCACGACGGACTAGAACCATTTCTTCGCTAAAAGTGTTAAATTGTCCCGTGGGGATTTCATTTTCTGATTTGTGGTAATAGAAATTGTGCTTAAGTGTTAAAATGTGTTAGGTTTACCATTTTTATTCACTATAATTCCTTAGCGTTTAAAACTAGTGAAATAACATAACGCATAGATATTTGTTGCCAGTCGTTCAGAGTAATGTAATTTCAAATACCCCATTTTTCTTACACAAGAAGAAACGGCTTAGCTGACTGAGATTATTAAGTGTGACGGATCAGTGACCGAATAGAATTCGCATTATATGTCATCGTGTGAAATTAAATAAGTGACTAGAGTTAATGTTATATGCTAAACAACAGACGCCGACAAATAGCTAGTAGTGACAGGCGATTTTCGGTTAAAGTGCGCGTATGGATAAATTGAATAATAATTGACTTTGTGCGCTGTTCATTTTCTCGCAGGCAATAACGGGGGAGGGCACATACCCTTTTTCCCGACATGCCATAGCGGAAAACTTACGGGTGGATAGGATAGGAGCAGTTTTTCATAAATGTTCTTTTCTTCATTATCTAGCATCTAATCAAAACCAGCGGCCAGCGGCCTAATATTACCAGTAACATTATTATTATTTTGGGTCTTCGATTTTTGGACCTGTTCGGTCCTCTTTCTTCATTCAGAGAGAGACCAATAGAAACAGTAAGAGTAATTGTAACTGGACGGTACATTACCCAGAATTATTTATCAAAAATTTTCCAGCCCACTGGGCATACGAAAGAACATATATTCCTGACGTTTGACAGCCGTAGCGACGGAGTGATCCAGAAAACTATGCTGTTTCAAAATCGGCACTCACCATAAGAGTCAGCCGATAAGATTTACCATCATTATCAGTTTTACATATTGTAACATTTGTCTTAGCAACCAGAGGCTAGACAATACAGGAACTACTTTTCTCCTTTTGTAACTGTGAACGTCCCGAGAACGTCTTGCTTCAATAACTATATGCGGTGACACAGGATTCATCCAGGAAAAATTAAACCACCAAATTTGGCGTCCACCTTGTAATTATTATTCGATACAAAGGCTGGACTGGGGCCAGATTTGGGCAACCCACCTGACAATATAGGTTCATACTATTGTAATTTTTCAAGGGATACCTACACCATTATTAGGTAAGCAAGAGTGTTTGTGGCCACAGATGACAAAGTGAGAGACAGAGAGAGAGTAAATATTTTCCTTTGTTACAATCATTGTACTAACTTCTTTTTTTATTTCGCTAATCTGAGTACTTTACTGAGTAGTAATTTTAGTGGGGAACTTATTCTTCGTAGTCTATTCTGTAACGCAGTGCTTATCTTTGACCTTTGGGTTATTAACTTCTTTTGGGATCCTTTCTCAACAAGGGGAGGGCACTTATTCGGTTATTTTCATATATCTGTAAACTTGATTTAGTTGATTTCTCTATATGTTTGATGTTGTAAAAAGTTTAATGATAATAAACAACAAAAAGAACTTAATGTGCGTGTTGGTCAGACCCATACCCAATTAACTATAGTTTTTCACGTTTGTGTGTATTGTTGTCACATAATTGTGTGCATGGGTGTGTTTAGTGTAACTTATATTTCATATAGGGAGAGAAAGGTTGTCTTATATTAAAATATAGTAGTATAGATAGGCTGGATTAGAGAAACTACTCATTCCAGAGACAGATCTTCCTCTTACACTATTCCCTCGTGAAAATCTATTTCTTACACCTTTATTCTCACATATTTACCACTATCACCTCTGCTCAGACGGGACCATAAATATCTTCTGACCTATCTTTAACAATTTTCGACAGGGTTGGCATAATTCCTTAACAGTTTCCATACTTATTCTCTATTTAACACTGTCGCTGTGACAAAATGAGTTCACTTTTTTTCTTAATGTCTAGTCATTCTCTCTATTAAATATTAACTTCACTATCTTTTATTTCTTTAATCGATAATTTTCAGACAAGTTCCCTCTCTACCCCCGCTATTTGTGAGCGTAAGTTTTGCCCCTACTCTCCTCAGTTATCTCTACTCTTTGGCAGTGAGTCGAGACTGTCACTCATAGAACCACATAGCCTTACAGTGTTAACAGCATTTAGTTAAGGAGGATGTCAGACTAGTTTTTTTTCTGGACAGCAACCTCTCCGTGCTAAACACCTGATTTTCTGTCTGCCTTTTAGCCAAGTGCTGGTCAAACTCAGCTCGATATTACAAGGTGCGTCTTCTGTATTATTACTAGCGACAATACAAACTATTTTTATTATGATATTTAGTTTTTTGCAAATAGTACAAAAGTATAGCTTTCAGCCCTTGAATAACACCTACTTACTTCCCAACAATGTGTGACGCATATCCACGCTGTTTAAGTCTCTGGGGCAGCAGTACGTGCTTCAGTGGGAGGTAGAGAGGCATGCTTGGCTCTATCACATTCTTGGAAATAAGCACAAGACACAATTAAACATCGTAGGTCAGAGATAACCCCAGAGAAATAACTATTAAAAATATCAGAACATAAACGAAGGTTTGGTTTTAAGTACTATCTTCATTGCACATGGACAACTCCAACAGGCTCCGATCACACAAGGAGGATCTCAGCACAGTGCACGAATTCCGTAGCACCGGCGAGAATCCCAATTTGTGTATATAGACATTACACATTGTATAAATATTTTTGTGGTGGGTAGGTTCTAATTTTTAAGTTTTTAAATGTTGCCAAGGCAGCGGCCTTATGGCCTACTCTTTACGATTTTCAACTGCCGTGGAATTTTTAACGTGCGCAGCTTGCACACGGGACCTCCTATTTTTTCGCCCTTATCCGATCTCACTACCTAGGAGGCTGGGGGGAGTGTGATATCATTAGGACCACTGGTTCTGAAAAAAAATTTCCATAAATTATATTCCTTCAAATGGGAATGGAACCCGGTACCTCTAGAATGCGTGGCGGACGCCATACCTCATAGCCATTCCGACCACCCCTCTTCTTCCCCCCCCCCCCCTCCCCCAAGTTCCCCTAATAAATGAAAGTTTATTTGTTACTATTTCGAACAAACACAAGTCACAATAAAACATTTTATGGAAAAAACCAATAGAAATAACTATCAAATATTAGGACAGAATCACTAAAGTTAACTATTACTTCTTATGAATAAACACAAGAAATAAATCCTACACTTTAGGAAACGCATACACGATATATACAAATATAATATGTGACAAACACAAGCGATAACTATAGCATCCTAGAAAATAAATATGGAATGTAGCTATTATTCAGTTTCTAGCTTTGCCATGTCCGCCACATGGAAGATGGTCGCATCCCGACAGATATTTTCTACAGTCAGCTGGCAAATGACAAAAGAACAGCCAGGCGACTGTCGTAGATTTTTGATAGGGGAATTAAGACTTGGGTTGGTCCCTTCTGAATAGATTAGAATGAGTGATAGCCACAGTGAGAGATTATAGTAGAAATAGATTTCCACAAGTGAGATGGTAGAAATCAATAGAGGCTGTCTCTGAAATCGAGAATCTTTTCTCTCTTTTAGCCTATCTTCTACAACAGATCTAGAGGAGTCAGACAGTCTATTGACTACATATATTAATATATATATATTACCACTCACGTGCACACACACACAATTGACGACATGTAGACGCACACACACGTGGGAAAACTATAACAATGATTATATAGATATTTTGGAACGAGCTGACCCGACACACTGATTAACTTCAAGGGAATTTTAATTATCAGAAAATTCCATCACAACACATAAAATTACATCAAAGCATATATAAATAGTCATAACGTCAATGAACTGGTACAATACTGATAGATCCACAGTTATGATCTTTTCCCTCGATGTATAGCCCACAGTCCCGTTAGAAGAGAAGTGATAGCCCAAAGAGTCACGGATACATCTGCTGTAGTCTTATGATTTTCCCTTTTAAAGGTATGAACAGGCTTAGATAGTAGTATGATCTATCCTAAGGAAAAATTATACCTGCAGTAGCAACAATTTGCATAAATGGAATTACAAAGTGGGTGAATAAATAGTTATCATAAAAACATCACTCAGTCTACTTTCACTCGGTTCTTTCATCAGGGTACCCTCACTCACTTTCTTACCTAATAGCTTGCTGGTGTTCGCCGTCTGGCGCACTGTATGACGCACCGTTTAAATCTGTCTATCTTTGGCTGAAGCCGATTCCCAGCTCTGCAGATCGTGGTTTCATTCACGGGGTCCGGGGAGCGTCCACTTCGTGCGATAGTTTTCTTTACAGATTTAAGTTAGTGTCACTTCACTCCGTTCAGGTAAGAATTAGTTTTAAGCGGGCACACAGTGTCAGAATCACGAGGTTTCCCTTATTTAGGAAGATGACCGGTTGGTAAATTCTTTCAATAGATAATTATTGTTCACACCCACAGTTCGTCAAAATGTCGGAAAGTCAATGATTTGTAATGTTTTACTTGCCACCAGGGCTGACAGGTACTATGAGGTTTTTCTCTGGAAGAGTTAAATCAGGCTCGATGGGCCCGTTACTTCATTTAACCGTTAAAGTTCTTGTAAAGATTTTACACCAAGTCTTTAAGGAAAATGTTTTAGTTCTTCACAGATATTACTCGTGTTCTCAAACGCTGGCAAAGTTGGGTTACCCCAGTTTTCACTGAATAAAGAAAAACAACATATCAAATACTTATACCTACTATGTACTTCGGTTATAACTTACATTATCAACTGCAAGCGGGGGCTTGACTTATCGTTTAAAACCCTCCCGTGAAATAAGTTATATTCATAAAATCAACCATCCTGAATTAGAAATACATACGTATTTCGTCAATACTCAGTGATGGATCTGTGCAGTGATAAGTTTAGTTTAAAAAAAAAATATTCTCGTCTGATTCTTTATCAGTTAAATTAAATTTATTTAGCTACATGATTTTTAAGCTAGAAATTATAATTTATTCTGCTTTCCACTGAAACACGTCAGCTAGAGAATATAACAGACTTATATTTAATTCTTCTGCACAAAAGAAACTAGGGAAATAAAATAGGCGATTTATCACTTTAAACACTCACAAAATACTAGATATATAATATTTACCTCAACACAGAACTACTAAGAACTAAACCACTTCGACCAACTAAATGATGCTTCTATTAACAGAGATTCTTAGGAATCGAACGAGGTCGTTCTCGTCTTGACTGCGGAATTACTAAGTGAATGCAATCTCAAACTCTGGTTTATAACTTAAACAGACCAAGGATGCGTGCTATTTCAAACCACCCCCCGTCTCCCCTCTCCTCTCAACACTTACGTAAACCAAGAGATTGCCATAAACTGCCAATTCGCGTCTTGACACCTCACTACACGAAACTGGCCGTAGAGCGCCCATGGTGGCGCCTTCTCACATCTAGCGCTGAGAATCTACCGTAGAAGCTTCGTGTCAGATGAAAATACCAGACAATATGTCTCGTTTCTGATCAATGCAGATGGCAGTTTTCACACCTCGCCTAGAACTTAGCCGTAAAACTACGTGAGTGTCATGGAAAAACGAGACGAATGTCTGCCATTCCATGTCTATCGAGACGACTTTCTCACACTATACGCTCGCATCCCGGGGACTGACACATTATGCAATAATGCGTTACCAGTGTATGAGAAAACCGGTAAAGTCAGGATGGGAAAGAAATATTTTTCGCAAACGAACGAATGCGAAAAATACAGGAAAAGGGTAAAAGAGCGATAATAAAGTAGGACACGGGTAGAAAAGAAAAGAAATATAGAACATTTATTGATCATAAATCTCTATGTGACAGCGACCGCAGCAGAGATTCAAAGATGTGTGCAAGAAAGATATGAAGACACTGCACGTAAATCCAGGAACCTCGAAGGATGAAACTGCCGATCGCACCAAGTGGCGATGCTTCCTACTGCGCCACATCAGAGTGGGCGAAAAGAAACGCTCCCAAGCACAGGAGAAAAGAACACACAGAAATGAACACCAGGGAAAAACAAGCAGCTGAAGGCTATCATCTCATGGGCGTATTCCCATAGTCCATTATGACTGAAGGAAGCTACTACTAGTAACATTATTCTGTAGTATCAGGGACAAGGCCCCATGTCGTTCCCCATGGAGTTCTTTGAAGAGATAACGAATTAACAGGCCTACTGATATATCAGGCATCTTGGAAGAGGCAAGTAATATGCGGTTGTGCCTGTGGTACGTAACCTCACCATATGAAGAAAACATGTTACATCAACCACCGCTACAATAGTACATGAATGCTGTGGTGCAGGGGTCCAGCTGCGTTGGTTGCTCCATAAGGAGCAGAAAGCATCATCATCATGATGAATAAACATCGCTGTTCAAGACATCCAGAAACAACAACAAAATATGTATGTCAACAGATTTATGGTGTAATACTTTTATTACTGCGAGAAACTAACACGCCAAACCATTACAGGAGGGGAGGGGAATAAAATTGTGTGATCTTTCCGATGCATGTCTAATTGTCTAATTGAAACGTCATGTAACGAACAACGGAAAAAAATCCCGCAACCGTACCCGGATTATACGTGAAATCGCGCATTGCAGCGTGAAATCCGAATTGAACACCTGTTAAAACAACTGTATCTTTCAATTTGTCCGGTGGTGCATTGACCATTGGATATAAGTCACGAAATGTTTTATTACAAAGATTCACTGGATTTGAAAAGGGAATTAAATGATCACACGGCGGGATTAGTGCCGTCTTAAGGACATTCAGCTAAAAAAAAAATTACATAATTATGTCCCCCTTAATGTTTTGGCGCGTTACCTGCTCGCAGTGTTTGAATCAGCTACTACAGTGGGACTGATACAGGGTGGTCTAAAAGTCTCCATACATCGGGAATCTTCTTCGTCTTCTTCCTCGTTCGTCCTGAGAAGGACGTTGGTTGCGTTGTGTCGCCGTTTACAGCGAAGCTGCGATATTTGCGCCTTTCGGCCCGACGCATCCGACTTCCACACGGCATTTTTTTGGGACCGGGTTTGCCTTCCCTCTTCGATCCCTACTCTCTCTTGGCCAGACTGCAGTGATGCAGCCTGTTTCCAGGACCACCACTTGGAGGTGGAGTAGGGTCTTGGTCAGCTCTGGTTCGCTGACCCTGACGCAAGCAGTCAAGCTATGAGTTGCTGACCCTGACACAAGCAGTCAAGCTATGAGTCGCTGACTACATTCATCTCTTTTGCTGCGTCTTCGGTCATTCTTCTCTTTTTCTTTTTCTTTTTTGTCATGACCATGATGGTACAGAAAAAAAAAATTCGAAACACGGAGCAGCTAAAGTTATAGTCTGTTAAAGCAGTGATCATTTTCCGTATGTGCGGAGAGTTTTGGACCACCCTGTAGAAAGGCCATACGAACAACCGTGGCTCAATATTAGAGAAAAAAAAATATTAGATTCTACTGAATGCTTACACGAAGAATAATAAACCCAGTACCTGTAGCTCTGTGTGAAATGGGTACAGCCCGGTCATAAAGCTGTTCCTAGACCTAGAAATGAGAGCAGGAAAAGAAAATAAATGATTGGCTTCGTATCATCATTGACATCAACATCATCATCATCAGCTGCCATCTTCACAACGAAGGTCGGCTGCAGTGAACCTCCAACGTCTTCTGTCTCTTGTCTTAATGCTACACTCTGAAAGACTCTTTCCTGACGATATCTTGATGTCATCTTCCCACTTATATCGCTGTCTTCATCTTAAACATTTGCTTTCAACTCTATCTTCAACTCTATCTTTCAACTCTATCTTTCAACTCTATCTTCCATTATCGTCTTGAGCTAGGTATTATATCCCTTTTATATTGCCAGAATACAACATTAACCAGACCACAAGGTCTTTTATATTCGGACATGCCCCCTAATATAACCGACGGACATTGTATCTAGGTTGAACGGGGCGCCTCTCGCCTACTCGAGGCAAAGATTTTAAAAACATATTAGCTGTCTACTTTTGATATCCTTTATTAATTCTCTTGTAATTCCTAGATTCTCTAGGACCTCTTTATTTGTTTTCTTCCCTTTAAATGAGGTGCGCCGCATGTATCCACATCTCGTGGACCTTTCTTGCAGTTGCTTGTTTATTGTCTGATTCCATATCATACAATGATTATATATATATATATATATATATATATATATATATATATATATATATATATATAGATATCTATATATATATATATATAGATATATATATATATATATATATAACATTTGAAAATTCTCAGTTTTAATATTTTAGTTAATTGCTTAGATGTCAGTATTTGTCTCATGTTGTTGCATGTAGCTTTGCCCATTCCTATTCTCTTCATCTCTACTGGCTTCAAATATAAGCTAATAAAATAAAACATCAAATAAGACACGCAAACAATATTACATTCGTAAATTGGCATGAGAGGCTAGGAAACCTGCATCCAAATGATATAAGAAATATGTACACCATATTGGAAGTAATATGGAAATATAGCCAAACTGATGGAATTTTTAAAAAATGGAAACGTGACTAGTAACTTAAAGTATAATTGAAAAGATGAAGGAAACATGTTGAACATTCCCACCAGGACTTACAGCCAGCAAAGAAGGAATGACAAGTTAATTATGACAATTAATCACATGAAGTAAGAACAAAAATAAGGAGTCAGAAATGTTCTACTAGATAGAAATCTGCGTGTCCAGATGACGTTTCTTCAGTTTCATCAAATGAGGCAGAGACATCCCTACAGGGGGGTTCTATAATGCACAGTTCTGTTATCCTCTTGTATGTTTGTCTTCAACATTTCCTTTTATTATTGTTTTGAACTAATTTACGTTTTTTTTTTTTTTTTTTTTTTTGAAGCATCAAAAATAAAATATTTGTCTAATTTGTATTACTTTCTTTATTGTTTTTAAGCTGTCATAGAACATGTTTATTTGCTTTCTTCTGTTTCCTTAAGATGTGCCTATTCCCCAATATGTTCACATTTGAACGCCACTCAGTGCTGAATATATATTGCATACAACTATTGATGAATCTCAATTTTAATTTAGTTATTATTTCTTCAGAAGTAAATATATGACATAATGTTGAAGGTTGTTTTGTTCATTCACTTCTGTTTCATACCTACCATCCTCTCTAACTATGTATTCCAGATATAATAAAATGATTTAATTGCTCCAGTGTCTCCTTATTAGTTCTTGCATTGTTAAAATATATGTTTCAAGATATACATTGGAGTTCTGTAGACGTCAATTATCGGAAAATTTTTTGCGCACACTGCAATACTCGATGCTATTTATAATTTACTCCTGCTGTACTTCTGAACTTGCGAAAAGGGACGTGACGCAATGTCACGACAATGACTTTGGAAATTATATTATTGGTTTTATTTTTTCATGAGAGGTCATTCTGTGGCACAAGAAATAACCTAAATGATACATTTGTCAGAAATATCAGGGATTCAGTATTGTTGCATTTACATTTTTGCACCTCTCCTCTTATTTATATTTCCTCTATTTGATTTCTCCTCTGTATACGATAAGTGGACACATTCTGTTCAGTAGCAACATTTCTGTCGCTGTATATGACTTTATTTTGCTTGTTCACAGTTAAAAACAATTTTAACGCACTGGTATTGCTCTACATAGCACAGTACGAGACTCTCCCTCACTTCTAATGCAAGATACTACGTGTCTGTGATAACATTTTTTTGTCCTACTGAAAGAATTCTTAGCTTATGTTTCAATTTTTTTTTTCCTGTTTAGTATTTTCTACTCGCTATTATATGTTCGAAAGTGTTTACAATTCTTCGTTCGATGAAGTATTAAAAACCTGCACCCAAACCTAATAAGATGCGAAAGACAGAAGCACCATGGAGAGTATAAATTCAGTTTTGTTTCACTCTTTACTAAATAAGGAACCACCATCCCGGGTCCTCCCAGCGCAGTGGAGGCAGCGAATGGGTGCTGTGCCAGTACCAGATTGCTCTTTTTCGCGGACCTTCGGTCCCGAGAGAATTTTGGCTGGAGACGTCTTGGTAGCGGAGTGGCTTTATAGCGGCAGTACACACGAGGGCAAGTTCGGGGCACAGCGGATTGATCAACCGCTTGCTTCTCACATTGATTACGGAAACAACAATTAATATTCTGTTGTACCAATAAACGCCTTTAGGCGTAACGGAACAACTGATAATTTCTTGTTGCCCTAAGACGCCGAAAGGCGTAATGGCCACTGACTGCTTGGTCGGTCTTTGGCTAAGGACGGAAGAAGAAGAAGATTATTGCTGGCTCCGTAGCGGAAAGTCTATGTCAAAGTCCCTTGTGCTTTTATAGCAGTGGTTTCTGTATTTATTTATTTTTTTACATAATGAGGTTACATGAACAATGTCATCGTAGTCATCAGTTATGACATGACAAATGAAGCAGAATAAAGGTATTGATGACACGAACCAGACAAGTGTCAGTGGAACAAGAGATGAGAAGACGACGCTGGCGACGGATATGACACACATTGAGGAAACCTGCTGGTAGCATTACAAGAACGTCCTTGTTTCAGAATCACCAAGGAAAAAAAGAGGCAGAGATCCCCCAAAAACACATGGAGAAGACAACTGATGTGAAAATGACGAGGAAGATGTAGAAAGAGCTTGAGCTGATAGCACGTGACAGAATGACTTGGCGTGTGTTTGTTGAAGGCTTATGCTCCTTGGGGAGCTAAAGGGTACTGATGTATTGATTGAATGAAGCAGTGGTCATATTTCTTCTATTCTCATCAGAGACCCCACGAAGTTCTTATTGTCCCAGTTTTTTTTAAATACCCCTTCTGGGGCTCAAAGTGAGGTCTATTGACTTTATTGTGTTAAATGTGTAAAACTGTGTGATCCCGGCCCTGGCTAAGACACTTTGATCTTAGCCAAAAGGCCGAGATTGTCCCTGTTACTCCTTATGGAGCATGAAGTCAAGATTGTAGCTAGTCCCCTTTCCAAGAAACGTGAATCAAAGTATGTATGTGCTCTTGTTGATGTAGCATATGTAGCAATTTACTTTACATAATAAGGTTGACAGCCCCATGAATAACCTCAAATTAGTCGCCTATTACGACATTCGTCAGATGGAGCAATACGCCGATTCTTTCTTTGTCTCTTCAGAGACTCCCTTTAGCTACACGGGATAACTTATTCAATGATATATCAGTACTGCAAGCATAACAACGACTTAAAGGGGTATAACTCACGGAGTACATGCTGGTTGAGCGTACACGGAATCTAAGATGATCCCCCTTTTTGCCAGCCAGTTGAGATTTGGAGTGATCATTTCAGCGTTGTGCCAACCCACGTCGTTCCAACCTGTAACATTTTTATTAAGCATGACTGTTAATTACTTACAATTAAAAAGTGTGAACTAAATTCATTACCCATTATTTCCAAATTCTATACTTGTCTTATAAAATTAAATATAATTACAGAGATTTATGTCTTTCGGGTGCTGACGATCTTACTGTATAAACAGAAACAGTTTGTATTAATTTCCCATAAAATATTCGGTCATTAAACTGTAACTGGAGTGCTACAGGGATGCTAAGATAATGAGAATATATGCAAGAAACTATAACAAGATTGTACTGGAAGAAACACCACTACAGGATGTAGAAACAAACATATACATTGGCAACAATATAGGCACAGTTGAAGGGACAGACAATGACATCAAATTAAGAATACACAAGGCTAGATCAGCTTTCGTTGCATTGTGAAATATGTATATGGAGATTGAAAGAAATCAGGTCCAACACAAAAACCAGAATTTTCAATTCAAATGTCAAGACAGTCCTGTTGTATGATAGCACTTCAAGACAGTCCTGTTGTATGATAGCACTTCAAGACGGTCCTGTTGTATGGTAGCACTTCAAGACAGTCCTGTTGTATGATATCACTTCAAGACGGTCCTGTTGTATGGTAGCACTTCAAGACAGTCCTGTTGTATGATATCACTTCAAGACAGTCCTGTTGTATGGTAGCACTTCAAGACAGTCCTGTTGTATGGTAGCACTTCAAGACAGTCCTGTTGTATGGTAGCACTTCAAGACAGTCCTGTTGTATGGTAGCACTTCAAGACAGTCCTGTTGTATGATAGCACTTCAAGACAGTCATTATTTTATAATCATAAGAATTCCAGAAATAGAGGGAGACCAAAAACGTGCTGAGAAGGGAATTAAAGAGAGACAGAAAAAAAAAGATAGAATAGATGGAAAAACAGAAGTGGAAGCTTGGGAATGAATTTGACGGAGAACTAGCTTTACAAGGAGCTGACATGTGAAGAATGAAGGAATCGGGTATAGGCCAAAAAAGCCTCAAACATATACTAAGGCCATTTATGTTTAGACTATACAAACCTACCTCACTATCCTTACTGATCTCATTTTGTAATGTTTACTAGACACAGTATTACGGTCTTTGTCTTATGTAATCAAGGATATACTGTTTAATATGAAAGCTAAAGAAGTGATTGCGTCTATAATTAGTCTGGGTCGTTCTTCTGTCGTTCGATAGTTACGCTGGGGGTTCGAACGAAGGACAACTGTCAGCGAAGCACTATTTTTTGTGGTGCCGAGTTGCAGGGTCGTTAGTCACGATTCACTCCCGTAGCGAGGGGGTGATGCCGTTTTGGATGGCCCAGTGTTCGAGTCCCCGGTAACCCTATAACTCGTATTGCTTTTCTGTTGTCTAGTCTTCTACTTCTGTATTTCTTACGAGTACGTACAACATATTTATTTATGTGTATTATTCATTTGCCAAGGCCAGTATATTTTGAGCACTGGGAATTAACACGCCAAACTACGGAAGCTGCTGAAAGAAAAGAGAGAGAGAGAGAGAGAGAGAGAGAGAGAGAGAGAGAGAGAGAGAGAGAGAGAGAGAGAGAGAGAGAGAGAGAGAGAGAGAGAGAGAGAGTGGTTAAATGATAACAGAAAAGAAAATTCGCATAACAGCTCAGAACAACAAAAACACTCAATCAAAAAGCTAGACTTTTAAAAATTGGTGCTGCGTAGAATAGAAGGATTAAAATGGTATGACAAGGTCACCAATGTGGAACTGATGACAAGAACCAGACAAGTGCTAGTGGAACAAGAGATGAGAAGAAGGCGATGGCGATGGATAGGACGTACATTGAGGAAACCTACTGATAGCATTACATGGCAGTCCTTGTTCGGGAATCCTCAGGGAAAGAGAGGCAGAGGTAGACCAAATAACACGGAGACAGACGTGAAAATGACGAGGAAAACGTCGAAAGAACGTGAGTTGATGGCACGTGACGGGAGGACTTGGCATGTGTTTGTTGAAGGCATATTCTCCTTAAGGAGCTAATGGGTATTCATTGATTGATTGATAGCAACTCACACAACACATTTAACTCGCGTTTAAAAGAAGAAAAAAAAAGATGAGGTCATTCGACCACTTACAACATCTCATCTTTCTCATACAAAGCTTTCTCACACTTACCTAAATCATCAGCAACAATGAATATAATATGAGGTGGTTTCTTCAACGTCTTCTTCTGAGATTCATTACAATACAGAGCTGGTACCAACAGCGTCAAAAGTAGTGATAGCAACGCAGACGAGGCATCGTCAGTAATTTTCAGATTCATAATTTGTTGATGCTGTTAAGGTATCAGGAGGATCAGATTCGGTAGCGCATAATTGTTGAGGTTACTAATCCATATTTGTATAGTAGTTCCAGTTGACAATAAATGGTTGACAGATGTCAGACTTGCAAGAATATTTCTGTTAACTATGATAGACGATCTTATTAAATTTGCAGAATATGAAAGTATTACTTCTGTGTGTCCACCTTCAGGTTGATAAGCTGTGAAAAGAATGATAAATGAGTATAAATGGCATATAAACTGGCAGAAATAATAAGCCGGAGGAATCATAACTCAGACAATAAAAAGAGTAATTAAAAATACAGAAGCTATTCATAAAGGGTAAGGTATTCAAATATAAGCTGGTAGAAATCACAAACGTACTAAAAAATATTCAAACTTCAGCAGGAAGAAACCAAATTGTTGCAGACTTTCTTCTTCTTAGATTGATAGGGCTAATATCACATTTCGTTTTATTCACTGTTAATTCATCTGTTCTGTCTGTCACTGAGTATCGTTTTTCTGCTGCAACAATGGATTCATCTTTGTTGTTTTTGATAGTTGAGTATAAACGTTTATTTCATTAAACTTCATATATATTTATCAGTCAGTGTTTTATTATTTCAATTCTTAGTGTCTTGACAGAGTGTTGTATTCTTTTGACCCATACCTTGAAGGTCAACGATCAATAGTCGTATAATATAACTGGAACTTTCAAAAGCCTTCAGTGAACAAGTCTCGTTCGGACGACTACAACATTGTATTAATCCTTCAACGTTTATCATGAATTTCTAGACAATAGGATATTTCACATTAAAGACACTTACTATCACAGTTCAGAGTCTACATCTTATCAGACATTGCACGTCTGTCATGTAACCGTTTTAAATATTGTTCATATCTTTTAACCAAATCTATCTACCAAGCATTTGGCATAATTATTATATTTACGCAGTATTAATATCTCTGCTAATAGTTTCATTAGGGTTACTGCCTAATATACACATCGAAAACTCTGTCTTTAATATCAATTCAGTTTGGCATTACTAGTCGGGCTCTATCAGCCGTTACATTTTATCTCCGCGTTCGTATTTCACGAATATCGCGTCTAAGAATTATTGCGTTTAAATAATACCGCCTTACATAACTCTGGACTCACTGGTCCTTAAAACACATTATTATTTATTGGCTTTACAACCACTATATTAACGGTTATACATAATCCTTAGTGGTTCTACCACACAAATCCTAAAACACTGTTATATGCCCGAAGGCTACACAAAGACTCGCGTTACTAGCATAACGCGTCATATCACGTTTACGTGAACCTTATTATTCTATTTAGTGGAGGTGTTACATGGTGCGACCACCCGAATCAAGTTCAAACCAAAATGTTCGCAAACCATGCAACAATCCTCAACACACATGTATATATGAAATAACTTAAACATCAGCAGAAAGAAATCAGACATAAAGATGAATTCATCCAAACATTTAAAGGAATATATTAAGCCTACAGACGTAATCATTAGGAAATCAGCAGAAAGAAAACACGCAATATAAAATCATTCAAATATCAACAGGTAGAACTTACACAAGGACGACAAAATCTGTGTTACATCAACTGGATGAAATCTCAAACAACAAATGAATCAATTAAATATAAACACAGAGATGTCGTACATCAAAAATGAATATAATTCACACATCAAAATAGAAATCGCTTATGAACCAGAGGGAATCATTTAAACATTCACCTGCTATTTACCAGCTTCAGTTTCCTACATTATATTTTCCAATGACTAGCTCCCACATGCATCGTGGTGACTTTGTGTATATATGTGTGGGTGTATGTGTAAATATATATATATATATATATATATATATATATATATATATATATATATATATATATATATATATATATATATATATATATATATATATATATATATATATATATATATATATATATATATATATATATATATATATATATATATATATATATATATATATATATATATATATATATATATATATATATATATATATATATATATATATATATATATATATATATATATATATATATATATATATATATATATATATATATATATATATATATATATATATATATATATATATATACGAGGGACAGTCAAAAAGTAATGCCTCGTAATTTTTAATTTTATACAATAGGCAAGAAAACAGATAAAATTCACTTTGAAATGTAGCCCCAAGTCTGAACTTCAAAAATTTATTTCTCAATGTAGTCTCCGTTATTTATTACAGTTTTTGTCCATCTTCTCACAAGGGCATGTATCCCCGCACGGTAAAAATGTGTGTCCTTTTTCCTAAACCACTGGCGTACGGCGCTTTTAAGGGTATCGGTGTCCTCAAAGTGATGTCCACGAAGATCTTCTTTCAGTGGTCCACACAGATGGAAGTCAGAAGGTGCAAGATCGGTACTGTAAAGGGGATGTGTTAATAATGTCCAGCCAAATTCTGCAATCGCATCAATGGTGCGTTTAGCGGTGTGTGGCATGGCATTATCGTGCAACAGTAGTGCAGTTCTCTGATCTTTTAATGGGTAAAGTCGCCGAAGATGACCTCTAAGCTTCTTCAAAGTTTCAATGTAACGGTCTGCATTCACCGTGTTTTCCTGTTCCAAGAAGTCGAGAAGAATCACACCCTTCTCATCCCAAAACACGGAGGCCATAACTTTCCCTACAGATGGTGAACTTTTGAACTTCTTTCTTGTCGGCGATGTTGTGTGATGCCATTCCATTGACTGCCTCTTGGATTCTGGTTTAAAAAAAATGAACCCAAGTCTCATCACCTGTCACAATATTCGATAAAAACTCTTCTCCTTCAGTTTCGTAACGGTGCAGGAGGATGATGGCTATGGTTTTCCTTGTCTGTCAACATTCTGGGTACCCACCGTGCACAAACTTTTGAATAACCCAGGTCTTTAATGATGTTCTGGACACTGCCTTTACTAATGGACAACATGGAAGAAAGTTCATCCAGTGTTCCCCGACGGTCACCACGAATGATGCCATCAACTCGATGAATCATGTGTGGAGTCACTGAGGTAGACGGACAGCCAGTCCGCTTTGCGTCAGCCATTGAGGATTGACCTACTTCAGCTTCATCACAACGATGTACCCAACGTCGGACAGTGCTAACATCCACTGTTGAATCTCCATAAACATTCTTCAAACGTTCGTGGATGCGAATTGGGGTCTCGCCTTCAGCATTGAGGAATTCTATGACATAACGTTGTTTTAACCGAACGTCTTTGGCAGCCATTCTTAAACTGTTACAGTGGTGCCACCTGTTACTGAAACAGGTTGGTAATGCTATACAGTGCAGAAGAGTGTTTGAGGAATCCTGCTAAATTTACAAATTGCACACCGATGCAGTATTTACATACATAAAAAATAGGAGGCATTACTTTTTGACCTTCCCTCGTATATATATATATATATATATATATATATATATATATATATATATATATATATCTATATATATATATATATATATATATATATATATATATATATATATATTTTATATATATATATATATATATATATATATATATATATATATATATATATATATATATATATATATATATATATATACTGAAGCACATTAAAAACGCACCACCTGTATAATACAGTAACAGAGTGTGAAATGTAAATATAAGTGTTTACAAGTTTACATATTTGGAATCTTTATTCATTTTCCTATGAATCCATGCTGGTCATTAATTTGTACATTTGATTGTTATGAAATGCATTGCATTCTGTGCAGGCAAGGGAGAAAACCAAAAATGCTACCCAAAAAAAAAATGCATTCACACTATCCTCAGTATCTGGTATGTCCACCGCGTGCTTGCAAACAAGCTTGGCAGCGGCTCCGCATGCAACGCACAAGTCTCTGAAGGAAGTTCCGGGGAATCAAGTCCCATTCACGTGTAAGAGCAGCTTCGAGCTGTTGCAGACTAGCTGTAGAACCTTGCCTGTAGACTCTGCGTCCAAGCTCATCCCACAGATGTTCTATAGGGGACATGTCTGGTGATAGGGCAGGCCAATCAATCGTCACGATGTTCTGCTGTTGTAGATATTGCTGCGTAATGCATGTGGTGTGCGCACGTGCGTCATCCTGCTGGAGAAGCTGCAAGTCTGGATAATTTGTGAACGCAGGAGCAACCAATGCATCCAGAACCTCATCTCGATATGTCACAGCATTAACATTTCCACGGAAGACGTGAAGAGGCAAGCGATGGTGAAAACTGAATCCTCCCCAAATGTGAATACTGCCACCTTCAAATCGGTTGTGCTGACGAACACAGCAATCTGCAAAGCGCTCTCCACACCGTCGCCAAATCCGCATACGTCCATCAGCAAAGGATATGTTGAATCTGCTCTCGTCTGTGAATAGGACAGCATTCCACTGCAGTCTAGTCCATCTGACATGTTGCTCTGCCCATTGCAGGCGCTGCTGACGATGTCTGTGAGTCAAGTTTGGCCCAACATAAGGTCGTCTTGCAGTAAGGCCTGTATCTCTGAGTCATCGTATGACTGTCATTCGAGAGACTTGCCCACGTCTACCCACTATTGCTCTTGCTGTTTGACTTGCCGGGAGAGAACGATTCCTTAGGTGACTCAGCACAATATGACGATCTTGCGCAGGGGTAGTAACTCGTGGTTGGCCCCTCCAAAGTCTATCCCGGGCACTGCCAGTTGTTCCGTAACGTTCATTGAGACGTACAATAGTGTTGTGGTGGTAATTCATCCTTCTGACAATGGCCCGCGAGCTCATTCTGGTCTCCAACATACCAATGGCTCGTTGGCGGTCGTTTTCAGACAGTCGTGGCATTTCAAGCACATGTACTGGGTGTTTTGTCTCAACGGCCTTTTCATACCGAGTATACTGCCACAACGCGTACACATTTTCAGGGTCATAGCTGTTGGGAATCGTGTTGCACGTGTAACTTTCATTGTTTTCATGTAGTCTGTACACAAACCCGTGGGTTGAATCATGCACTTTCCATTCCAGCAGCCATTCGCTCTCTACCTCATGACAAACACGGGGAAAATTCATTCTCACACTTTTTTTTCCCAGCTTCTATGCATCAGTATATATAATAGTGGTGCGTTTTTATATATATAAAGTTAGTTGCTTATCCTTTACATGACGTGGCAATCAACCCCAGCTTTTATTGGCTGTTTGTGATTTTTCTAGGCAATTTTTACATTCAGTAGTTTGCCATTGCTTTCTGAACGGTACGGCGCTTATACCATTGTTAAAAATCCACACAAAGCGATCTGCTACCAAACCGCCTGCAGCAGGTTTCGAACCTGGTATATCTGGATTATGAAACTGCGTTCATATCCATTAGGCCACATATATATATATGTGTGTGTGTGTGTGTGTGTGTGTGTGTGTGTGTATAGTTATAAGTAGATAGATAGATAGATAGATAGATAGATAGATAGATAGATAGATAGATAGATAGATAGATAGATAGATAGATAGATAGATAGATAGATAGATAGATAGATAGATAGATAGATAGATAGATAGATAGATAGATAGATAGATAGATAGATAGATAGATAGATAGATAGATAGATAGATAGATAGATAGATAGATAGATAGATAGATAGAACGAACGAACGAACGAACTTTATTTTCAAAGGGTTGAGAATTGGGCACGCAGGCCCGTCTGACATTCTGCCCTTCCTTTCTCTCATGGATAGATAGATAGATAGATAGATAGATAGATAGATAGATAGATAGATAGATAGATAGATAGATAGATAGATAGATAGATAGATAGATAGATAGATAGATAGGTAGGTAGGTAGGTAGGTAGGTAGGTAGGTAGGTAGGTAGGTAGGTAGGTAGGTAGGTAGGTAGGTAGGTAGGTAGGTAGGTAGGTAGGTAGGTAGGTAGGTAGGTAGATCTTCTTCTTGTCATCGCATCTTTGATGTTTACACCGTCAGATGAGTTCTCATGATGAACTCGACCGTTGTCTGGAGTTCCTCTTTAGCTCCATATAGCTTTGCGTTTAGTGTTGAGTCATTGGGCCAATATATCTTTCTTAACTGGTCATACAGAGGACAATCCCGTAGAACATGCTCAGCAGTTTGTTCGTTTAATCCACATGTGCACAGTGGTGAAGCAGACAATCATAGCTTGTGCATATGTTTATTCAGTTTGTTATGCCCTGTCCTGAGGCGAAAAATAGTTATTTGTTCCTGCCGGTCAAGAGTGTGGTAGTCGTCGTTGGGTTGATTCTGTTCTCTTCTGATAGCCTAGATGCTCTCTTTTTCTCAATGTATGTGATTTCATTATCTTCTTGTTCACATTCTCCTCCCTATTTTGCAAGTTTATCTGCCTTTTCATTTCCGTGTACACCACAATGAGATGGTACCCACTGAAGTATGGTTCTCTTTTTGGCAGCTACCTTGTTTAGTTCATTTCTCAGATGCGGGAGTTTACCACCCTTGAGAGCTTGCAGGACAGACAGTGCATCTGTGAGGATGACTACCTGGTTGCAGTCAGAGTTGGTGTTATAAATCATATTTGCAGCTTGCTCTAGAGCTTGAACCTCAGCTGTATAGTTGGAACAGAATTTACCAGTGGGAATGTGCCTAGTCTCATAGTGGCTGTCAGGATATGAGATAAAGATACCGGCACCGCCAGTCCTAACAGCATTTGTTGCTGATCCATCTGTATAGGCATGTATCCATGATTGATCGGGATAGCTTTCTTGGATCATACTCAATGTAGCAGTTCGTTTTTGCAGATCATTATATTCATATCCACTTGTGAGACCACTGACTGATGTGTTAATTTGGAGGTCACTGCTGGCCTGTTCCCATGGTACAGGGTATAGGGTGGGCTTCAGCGGTGTTGTCTTCATGGATAGGTCTTCTTGATGTTTTCTAAGTCTTTTTCCCCGATGCACAAAGCTGCTACGTTTTAGACGTCCCAATGCCAGATCATCTAGTCTTGCCTTCATTGGGTGCGTTGGCATACTGTTGTACTTTTCCATCTGGATCATGCTTTTTGTGTCTCTTCTATAGAACAATGTCTGTAATCCAACAGCTTTCTGCATCTCTGATATTGGTGTAGTTTTCATGGCTCCTGTAATGAGCCTGAGAGCTTGATTTTGCACCTTGTCCAAAGACTGCAGATGTGAGTTAGCAGCTGATGACCATGCTGCTGAGCCAAACTCTAAGTGTGGTCATATTACTCCATTATAAATCTTCTTTAGAGTTCGTTCATTTGCTCCCCAGTTGGTACCTGCTAATTTTCTGAGTATGCCTAGTCGTCTTCGGGTCTTTCCCTCTGCATTTTCAATATGCTTATTCCATGTAAGCTTTTGGTCAAATGTCACCCCAAAATTGGTGGGTTAGCTTTCTTCCTTGATCATGGTTGTCCCTAGGTGTATGTTAGCTGCTTTGTCCTTGGGGGCGAGGGAGAACAGTGTTGTGGAGGTTTTGTCTGTGTTTATTGTGATAAGCCATTTCTCTGCCCATGACACTAGCGTGTCTGCTGCCCGCTGCATTCTATAATTTGCTGTGGTGACATTTTCATTAGCACACCAGAGTACTAGGTCATCTGCATATAAGGCAGCTTTCACTCCAGCGGAGAGATCTTTCACCAGGTCATTGATGTAAACAAGGAAGAGTGTTGGGGAAATTACTCCTCCTTGAGGTACCCCCTGATGGAGCAACACTTTTCTGCTCTGCAGACCGTCAAGAGTGACTCTAGTTCTCCTGTTAGGTGGGTGGGTGGGTGGGTGGGTGGGTGGGTGGGTGGGCGGGCGGACGGACGGACGGACGGACGGACGGACGGACGGACGGACGGACGGACGGACGGACGGACGGACGGACGGACAGACAGACAGACAGACAGACAGACAGACAGACAGACAGACAGACAGACAGACAGACAGACAGACAGACAGACAGACAGATAGATAGATAGATAGATAGATAGATAGATAGATAGATAGATAGATAGATAGATAGATAGATAGATAGATAGATAGATAGATAGATAGATAGATAGATAGATAGATAGATAGATAGATAGACAGATAGATATAATATGTATAACCAAACATAGCCTGCAACCTCATTATGTAAAAAAATGCTACATAAACCATTCCAAAAACGTGTCCTTTGACGCTGCCTTCCTGCAAGGGGTAGACTTATGTGGTGGTCCCACGCACGAAAAGAAGGAATTAGCACACAAGCTGATCTCAAAGAGACAAAGAAAGAAAGTGACTACTGCACCTTCAGGCATGGTCGTTTAATATTCGACCAACATGATGTTGTGCATAAGGTTGGCAAATTATCATATAAAAACATTGTTAAATAATCAATTACCACAACAGCACGCACATATTTTGGTGCAGGAATCTGCAAGGGGCCCAGCTGTAATTGTGGCTCCAGTATGAGCGATGATGATGAAGATAGTACAAACAAACAATATTCGTGCATATATTTAAACATACATATATAATTACCACACGCATGCACATACATACATACAATGCGATGCAATATGCGGCCTCCGTATGTTGTATAGCAAAGCTCGTCACAAAGTTAAAGTTCATGCTGCAGTTATTAAAACTTAGAACCATGAAACCAACTGGTCTTGTCCTGTTTCGTCAGCATTTCCGTTCACCCAGTGATGAGATATGCGAATGTATGAATGCACCAATGAAATTACTTCCCCAGTTTTAGGTCAAGTATGACGAGATGTCGCTGTCCTTATGAATGGTCCGGAATTCGGAGCATGACTGAGTAATAGGGGACAAACACTCAGAGGCATAGTGTAGAAAAACAAAAGTGCTCATATTATCTGAATGGCTTTTTTTTTTTCCTTAACCAGCGGCACTTGGGCTTTCAGCCCTTCGGCCCAATGAAATGTCATTGCGAGGCTGGGGAACCTGAGGACTTTCCTTCCAATCCGGTCAGGAGCTTCGCTCCTTCCCATCCACAGAGGGTTTATCACAGGAGCCGTTCAGGTTATTCAGTCAAATTTCCGGTCGTAAACATTCCTTCAAACGCTGACGCCCGGGTTTGAACCATGAACACCTGGTCGCCAGTACAACGCCGAAGCCATTACACCGGCGCGGCTCCCTCAATGACTTATATAGATCAGGTAACAAATGATCTTCTTTCATATGCTATAAAGAGTTGCAAGTAGAGTCGATTAAAGCTCATTCAAATACAAAACACGATCTATATTTAAATCAATCAATATCTTTTAGCTCCCCAAGGAGCATAGGCCTTCAACAAACACATGACAAGTCTTCCTGTCCTGTGCCATCCGCTCAAGTTCTTTCCATGTTTTCTTCATCATTTTCTTCTCTGTATCTAGTTCTCTTCTCCATGTGTTTTTTCGTCTACATCTGCCTCTCTTTCCCTGTGGATTCCAGAACAAGGACTGCCTTGTAATGCTATCAACAGGTTTCCTCAATGTGTGTCCTATCCATCGCCAGCGTCTTCTTCTCAACTCTTGTTCCACCGGAACTTGTCTGGTTCTTGTCGATCTATATTTTCAGTTCATTATTTCCTTGGCTTTATAACCTTTAATTTAATGAAATTATTTCCACCTTATTTTACATCGTTTTAGTTATTTTAACAAATTGGCTGGATCGAAACTTGAAAGAATAAAATATACCAAGAAAGGGGATCCTTTTGCAAACATTCAGCCCTTTACAATGAGTGGAACATATATATTTTTCGCATCAAAAGTTTATAACGCCAAAAAATATAAAAATCTCATATGTAGTTAAATAAAAGTGGTCAAATTAAGCTTGCAGCTTCTCAAATTAAAATATTAGAGGTTCGATTCCCAGTTGAGGGAATATAATATATGGACATTTTTTTCAGAACCAGTGGTCCTGATGATGTCGTACTCCACCTGGTCTCCTGGGTAGTGAGATCGGATGCATAGACTTCTCGGATAAAGGCGAAAAAATAGGATGTCCCGTGTGCAAGTTGCGCACGTTAAAATTTCCTCGGCAGTTGGAAATCGTAAAGAGTAGGCCTATTAGGCCGCTGCCCTGGCAATAATTTAAAAATTAGAAACCTACCCACCACTAAAATATTTATAAAATGTGTGATTCCTATATACACACTGAGATTCTCGCTGGTGCTACGGAGTTCGTGCACTGTGCTGAGATCCTCCTAGTGTGATCTAAGGGAGGAGATCGGAGCACTGATGGAGTAGTCCGTGTGCAATGAAGATAGTCCTTAAAACCAACCCAAATCAAATTAAAGTATACTCAGATGGAGAGAATCATGTTACTTTTAAGTGGTGCGTTAAGTGTTGTTACTCTCATTCACAACTTCCTGGATTGAAACAAAGAAAGGACATTGCATCCCTTTGCATAACAGAGTTGACACAAATGATCTAAAAACTACATTAGACGGTTTTTGAAATGTTGTAACTAGGTCGACGTAGCGGTCAATATTTTTCGTATTCACTTGTTATAATAATAATAATAATAATAATAATAGCCCCTTCGGTCATAACTGACTATGGGAATGCTCCCCAGAGGTGACAGCCCTCCGCTGCTTATTTTCCTGGTGCATTTCAGACTTTTTCTCCTCTCTTCTGCTTGTTGTGTGAGTTTCTTTTCGCGTAATCTGAGGTGGCGCCGTAGATAGCATTGCCACTTGGTGCGATCGGCAGCTTCATCCTCCTACGTTGCTGGATTTATGTCCAGTGCCCTCATGTCTCTCTTTGAACCTCAGCTGCGGTCGCCCAACTGTTCTTCTGCCATTTGCTAGTTGGCAGTAGAAGATATCTTTTGGGATGCGACCATCTGTGGCAAAGTGACTGTAATTTTTATTTTCAACCCGCCCGTTCTTGTTTTATTATTAAGTTGTTTTTTTTCTCTCTCTCTTCTATTTTATCAGGGTTTCTGATTTTTAGATGTTTTCATTTCTTGTCATGGTTCTAGTATTGTAGGATCAACCCCCACCAACCCTTTTTTCGGGGATGGGAGTGAACCCCTACTCGTGTGGTAGTGTAACAGGGTGAGGAAAAATGTAGGACTTCTGTTGTAAAGTCGTTTTGTGACAGGGTGAAGAAATGAGGTGCTTCTGTTGTAAACTGGCTATCGCCAGAGGTGGTGGTTACAGAAGAGATGTGTAATAAACCCAGGTAGTTGTAGACTCGTCTGTGTTGGTGTGTGATCTTAAGAATGAAGTACTCATTTGCTGATAGTCAAAGGTCAACATGTAACTTCCAACTTGTGTTCAAGAAGTAAGTCTAACTTCGACTTAACTAAACAATACCTTTTATTCAGTGGTTGCATTCGCTAACCATTCCATGCTGGTTCATAGAATATATTCATTAAAGGTGTTCAAACCAACAATCCTTACGAATCAAAACATAAATGGGACCTGCTAGATGGGAAAATAGCCCCCGCTCGTCTCGTGCTAAAAACAACTCACCCTAATCTCCCCTTTGATGACGTCATTTCATGTACACCATGAACGAATGACCGTCCTAGGTTTGGGACTAGGGTTAATTAACTAACTAGTCACGTTCAAATACTTAGTGTTTAAATCTTGCTAAAGTATTCTTACACTAACTATAATAAAGTGGTCGCACCTTAGTGCTAAAACGACGTAGTGGACCTTACGGTCACATTCGCCCGGGGCCACCAAAATGTATCCCGGAAGGGAGACATATTCCGAAGAACTACTGAAAACTAACCCTTTAAAAAAACTAAGGGGAAAAAAAATGTATATACCAGTTCCACCAGATTATACACCAGTATACATCAATCATGGATATGGAATGTGATGGGATAATATACATCAGTGGAATACAATAGCATGGGAGTTAAGGGAATGGGGAATGGCCAATGAAATAAAGAAAACAAAAAAAATGATGGGGAAAATTAAAAGAACTAGCTAGTTATGGAGAAAAAAATACTAAGTGTATGTCGAGAGGCATAAATGACACAATGGCAAAAAATGAAAATACTCATAGGGATCAATGAACAATGGACCATGAAGTCACAAACATTACTCAAAGTCATGGAAAAAAAAACAAATCATTAATGCATCAAAGCGAGGTAACGTCGCTAAAAGTGGAGAACTCACAAGCAATTAAAAAAAATGGGTGCCCAAAAAAAATGGCGGACGCCGAACACGGCAGATGTAGAAAACAGGAACATCAGTATATAGTAAACTAACAGGCAATAAATGGCATGAGTTAATTCACATAAGAAATGTACCGGTATAAAAAAATCCGGAAATCGAAATATGTCCAAACGACATGGAGGAATCAAAACGGAATGATAAAAAAACATTACTGATGCCAACATAAGTGGCGGATGAAAAAAAAAATGAACTAATGGTAATCTCTTTGTTATTCACAAATCATTACGAACAAATCATGACCATGCTCGTGACAAAAATAATCACCCCATTAAGAAAAAGGCAATAATCATAAGGTCATGACAGCACAGATGCCATCTTAAGCACACAAAAAAAGATATAGCTAACGCTGGTCAAGGAGGAGTTAATCATGTGGCATGAGGAGTGTCTCGAAAGACAAACAGATCATCAAATAAGACATAACTGGAAACGACATCTGGGGAAAAAAGAAAGGTCAACTGGTTAACGATTTTATGAGGATATTTAAGGAATCAATGCATGCGATTGCTCGTGTGTTTAACGTTCGTCACAGCGGGGTTGTTGAGGATCAGGAGAAATAGCGAGGACTGCAGGTGAGGATGGGACAGAAAGGGAAGATTGGAGAGGAGGGCGTGGACAGATCGGAGGAAGACGGCGGGGAATACGCGATCTACGGTGTGTCTGTGGGGTGGGGGGGGTTGGAGGAGGTACCCGAGGAAGCTGACGGGGGCGAGGAAGACGGGAAAAGTGAGTACGGACATGGGCAGTGGGCTGCAGAGGGTACTTGGGAAGGGGGGCAGAATCTCTAAAGGACGTGGAATGCCGACGTTTGGTAGGATAACGAAGAAGAGGGGGAGGAACGTCAGTCTCGATGTCAGAGGAGGTAGAATCAGGGGCAGTATCAAGTTCAGAAGTAGGTAGGGGAAAAGGAGGAGCGGACTCAGAGGAAAGGTGTACTGAAGGAGGAGGAGAGGTATGGGCAGTAGCTGTGGCGGTGGAAGGAGGAACTATGGTATTATGCATATCTGAAGCATGGGATGGACCGGGGACAACGGAGGGAAACACGCTGAAACGATCCTGACGGGAGTGTATTCGGGCATTTAGTTCAGGAGGAGTGATATCATCCTCAGATACGGAACAGGAGCGATAACGGCGAAGACGACGAACCATTTGGGAGCGAGCAGAAGGTGAAGACGGGGCTGAGGGGGCAGGAGGTTTTGCAACTCCACGGACATCTCTAGACCGGAGGCGATATACTACATCGTGAGGAGAACTATCAGGTTCGGAAGAGGAGGAATCACTTAAATCATTGGGTGGAACCATCACAGGAGGAGCAGGGTGAGGGACAGAGGAGACGGGGGAATGGAGGGTAGAGAGTGTCGGCAGACAAGGATGAAGAGGAAAAGGAGGAAGGGTTATATTGGAAGGTAGCCGTACGGACGGGTCGGCTAGTGCGAAGAGCAGGAGGAGGATTAGTGTAAGGTCGTTGCTGGTCTTTTCTAATTTGAGTAGCGTTAGCCTTGGTAGAGTGGTAACGCTCTTCGTTCCACAAGACGAAGGTAACTGGAGAAGTTTGCTCGACAATCTTATAGCCTGGGACCCAATGGTCGTCAAATTTGGAGTTCCGAACATGCTTACGGAACCACACCAGGTCACCAATAGGGAAGGATGGCAAGCGAGCGCCCTTATCATGTAACCGTTGACGCTTCTGAAATACTTTAAGAGCGTTATGGTGAACTCTCTGGTGGGCTTCACGTTTATTACGCAGAATAATCTCTATGGGATTATCACCCATATATCTCCGTTGGGGAGTAAGAGATTATCTAAGGGGAGGCGTGGTTCTCGGCCATACAAGAGATAAAAGGGCGAGAAACATGTAGTGTCGTTAACATTGACATGCAAAGCTTCTAAAGCTTGGGGAAGAAAGAAATCCCAATACTGCGTGTTGTCAGAGGTAAGTTTGGAGAGTATGTCATGGAGAGTCTTATGCATCCTCTCATTACGACCATTCGACTGAGGCCGATAGTAACTGGTCATTCTATGGTCAATGTGCAGATCAACAAGAGTGGAATGGAAAGGCCTACCAATGAATTGCTTTCCATTATCTGTAAGGATAGTTTTAGGATAGCCATGGCGAGGAACGAACTCCGTAAGGAAAATCTGTGTAACGTCCTCGGAGGAAGAACCACGGAGCGGAAAACACTCGGGCCAGACAGAGTACTGATCCACGAAGTGTAAGACATGGGTATTCCCAGACTGTGAGAGGGTGTAAGGACCAGAAAGATCTACACTGACGCACTCCATAGGGAAATGAGTCGGAGTCATCTGCTGAGTAGGGATGCGCAGAGGACGCATGTTGCGCTGCTTGCATGTCCTACAAGAGTCAACATATTCAGCAATGTCCTTATAAAGAGAGGGCCAGTAGTAACGTCTAGATATAATATCGCGTGTCTTATCTCTCCCCATGTGGCCATTAGAATCATGGAACGCATGGAGGACCTGAGAGGCAAGATGGCGAGGAATACAAGTCAAAAGACGATCTGGCTGTTTAGGATTAATCCAGTAGAGAATGTCATCAGAAGTAAGGATAGTGTAAATTAGGGATCGATTTTGGATCACGTAGTAACTGAGTGCGAACCTTCAGAAGTTCAGGATCCTGAAGTTGTTCTTTCGCCGTGAAAGACGAGGAAAGGAGCTCATCTGGAGAGCTAGTATCCATAGTATCGGGATGAGAAAATACAGGAGGGGTTTGATTTGAATTGATAACCAATATCTCCTTAGCATTATCATCAAGATCTGATGATGCCTTGGGATCCGATAAAGAAGAAGGACAGATATCAGTACAAGCATTGTACGGGACGCGTGATAGGAGATCAGCAATGGTGTTATATTCCCCTGGGATATGCTCTATTGTTGCATCATAACTCTGAAGATTCAGAGCCCAGGTCTGGAGCTTGCGGGGTTGTTCTGAAGTCTTGGACAACCAAGTAAGGAGCGGCTTATGGTCAGTTCGAATAAGAACTTTAGTACCCCTAAGATAGAAGTCTAACTTTTGCAATGCATAATGAATTGCAAAGGCTTCTTTTTCCGTAACGGTCCATCGTTGTTGAGACCGACTGAGTGCGTGCGAGAGGAACGCAATAGGTAACTCATTTGGCACATTGGGAATAATCGGAGGAGCATCCGATACGTTCGTCTGTACAAGACAAGCACCAACGGCCCGATTGGAAGCGTCCGTATACAAAATCATAGGACGTCGGATGTCTGGATAGGCCAAACGAGGAATTTTGGTAAGGACAGACTTAAGATAGTCAAAAGCTTGTTGGCAAGCATCTGTCCAACGAAAACGAGCATACTTTTTTGTGAGAGCAATAAGAGGCTCAGCAGCTCTAGAGAAATTGACAATATGCTTCCGATAATAAGAACAACTGCCCAAAAAACCACGAACATGGCGGACAGAGGTAGGAGGAGGCATGTCACGAATGGCTTGGACCTTGGTATCGTCCAGTCGGACGCCATCTTGATTAATGATAAAGCCAAGGTATTTAGCTTCAGTCTGGAGGAATGCACATTTGCTCAGTTTGAGCATAACATTATGTGCCCTCAAACGTGTAAACATTTTTTCTACATGAAGTAAGTGGTCCTCAAGGGATCCCGGAGTGTGAACCAGGATATCGTCAACGTAGGCCAAAGCAAAAGATTGCGTGCCCTCCAAAACGTCGTCCATAAGGGACATGTACGTAGCAGGGCTGCCCTTAAGGCCGAAAGGCATGACGTTCCACGCATAACTCCCTATGTGTGTACAGAAAGAGGACTTAATTTTCGCTTCTGGGGACATTGGTATACACCAAAACCCAGATCGGGCGTCGAGGGTAGTGAACCACTTAGACTTGCCAATGGTAGCCAAGATATCATCAACTCGAGGAAGAGGGTACGAGATGGTCTTGGTAATGGCATTCAAGGTCCGATAATCACAACAGAAGCGATGTGATCCATCCTTATTGGTAACAATTACAATAGGGGAGGACCAGGAGGACCGAGATCTCTCTATGATGCCTGCGGCAAGCAAATCCGCAATTGACTTTTCCACAATCTCCCTATTATGTAATGGAGTGCGGTAGGGCTTAAGAGAAACAGGCTCTTTAGTGGTGGTGTGAAGGTCCATGGTTACAGTAGATGTTTGTTTCAGCTCCATATCTGAAAGAGCGAAAATGTCTTGATGTTTCTTGACAAACTGACGGATGCAAGTAGCATGTGGGGAGTCAGTTGTCAATTGCTCCATCAACATAGCAAGTCGTGTAGGGGGAATAGGCGAGGGGGAGGCAGGAGGAGGAGAAAGGTGTGGGAAGAGAGGCTGAGGAGGAGGTAGACGGCGATAATCCTTCCTGTCGCCAAAATGAGGGGGTGCAGCCGGAGAGGAAAGTGATTGGTGCTGGGGAGGGAAGTTACAATGTGGTAAACGCGCATTTGTAACTGCACCAACGGTGGTGGGATACCGGAGAGGAAGATTTATTCCGCCCATTAAATGTGAAGGAGCAGTAGAGGGACGGCAAGTGGGAGGAGGAATAGAGGCAAGCTGAGGCAAGGAATGTAATGCCAACTGTGCAACCACAGTGCCTCTCTGAATAGTGGTAGGTTTTCCAGAGGCATTAAGGAGCATCAAAGGGAAATCACGCTTCGTAGATACCTGAACAATGCCGTCCACTACATTAATGCAAGGGTCATCACTTATGTCGGTATCAGGTAATGGTTTTACATGGACAGTGTGGTCAGAAGAGACATAATCAGATCGTTTAACCCGACCAGTAACGATAGTTAGAGCATGAGGTTTTAAAGTTACAGGAGCAATAATACGCACCAGGGAAGCAATGTGAATATCATCCTGGAGAAGGATGTATTCACCATTGATGCGGATCTGCTTTAAATCAAAATAGATTCGGGCGTTATGACTGAGAAGAAAGTCACGACCGATAATGAAGTTCCGAGTCATACCTCTTGTTACTATGAACGGATGTTCAACCAACTGGGAGCCAATCTGAAGGCGTATGACTGCGGTGCCAAGAGAACGAAGAGGTTGGCCAGTAACGGAGGCCAGCGGAGTAGAAGAGGGAATAAAACTAACGTGCCTACGAAGCTGTCGAAATAACTGCTCGCGAATAAGGCTTACCGTGGCTCCAGTATCAATGAGCGCACTGTAGCTTTTCTTAGCTATGGAAATAAGGCATGAGGAAGGATCAGGAATTACATGTGGAGGAGAGACATAAGAAACAGGAGAGGAGGACGGCAGAGAAGAAAAATAAACATGCGGAGAAGCAAATGTTGTTCTTCTATAAAAGGACCTATCTCTACAAGGTGGTAGTTTGGAATTGTTGAATGCACCCGGTATGGTCCTTGCTAACGGGTGTTCCAGTAGTTTCCCTGGTCCATAAGAGGTCTGGGTTGGGATTGTCCACGGGAAAAAGAGTGTGAAGGTCTCTGACAGGGTGGCATGGCTGTGAATGGAGGCCAGGAAGGTTGGTGAGGTTGTGCCTGACTGTGCTGGCGATTCCGTGGTTGCGGCTGGGTGTTAGCTTGTGGCCATACAGGATGCTGTTGTCGGTGTACACAGTTCCTAGATATATGATTAGGATGACCACAGGTGAAGCAAGTAATCGTAGATACCTGATGTATCAGAGGTGCCTGTCCACTACGATGATGTTGCGATCGATGTTGATAACTGGAATGGGCTGCTGACGGAGGAGCAACAGGTCGTTGTTGTGCAGGTGGGCCTTGCCAACTGTAGCGATAATGACTCACGTCCATCGGTTCATGTTCTTCTTGGGGTTCTACTCGAGGGTCACGTCCCAAACGCTGTTGAAAACGTTTCTTCACATTCTCTTCGGCTACTGCTAACTGTATGGCTTCATTGATGGATTGAGGATCTTTTCGAATTAGATGAAGTTTGAGCGAGTCTGTAGAGAGACCGTCAATGAAGATGCCAACAAGATGTTTGGCTAGATCAGCTGAAGGCAAAGAATCTTCTAAGAAAGCATCCTCAGAAAGATTGAGCAGCCGGTCACCATAGCATTGCACAGGTTCGTGCTTCTCCTGATGAATGCGCCGGAGAAGAGTCCAAGCGTGTTGACAGTCGGTCACTGGAGAATAACGATGGATTAACTATTTTCTCAGGGAGGGGAAGGTCTCCATAGGGAAGTCCTTGAATCTTCGTCGAAGGAAGTCTGTAACCAGAGACTGAGATGACAAAAAAGCGACCCTTTTATGGTCTTCATCCGTAGCTGTAGGGATAAGTGAGACGTACTTCTCTATGTCCACTAACCACTTATTAAACCGCGAGGGGTCCCCATCAAAAGGTGTAACAATGGAAGCAATGTTCTGAAAATGTGCGGACTGAGTAACATTGCACAAAGTGTCAGTTATGTTCTTCAAAGTAGCAGTATGAAAATTATCAGTTTTTGGTAGGGGTTGTTGCGATGCTGCCTGCTGTGTCTGAAGCAGAAGCTGTTGCTGTAGTTGTTGGTTCTGCTGTTGCAACAATACCAACTGGTGCTCCAGCTGCGGCTGGTTCATTTCCATTGTAGTATGGGTGCACCAACGGAGACGAGTTGGTCACTGGCACCAATAAAGGTACACCAACGGAGACGAGTTGGTCACGGCACCAATAAAGTTTACTGTGACAGGGTGAGGAAAAATGTAGGACTTCTGTCTTAGGGGTACTAAAGTTCTTATTCGAACTGACCATAAGCCGCTCCTTACTTGGTTGTCCAAGACTTCAGAACAACCCCGCAAGCTCCAGACCTGGGCTCTGAATCTTCAGAGTTATGATGCAACAATAGAGCATATCCCAGGGGAATATAACGGTCACAGTAGCGTGAGCTAGTGAGTCATTCTTGTTGATAGACGGTCAGATAAGTTTACGAAACATTGCGTACATTTTTCAGCGGGGCAGCGGGTTTCGTGGGGAATTTATT
Organism: Oreohelix idahoensis; assembly: GCA_024509875.1. Lineage (NCBI taxonomy): Eukaryota > Metazoa > Mollusca > Gastropoda > Stylommatophora > Oreohelicidae > Oreohelix > Oreohelix idahoensis. The sequence continues at coordinate 61,050 of JAMPIV010009189.1, read as the reverse complement.
TTCTTTGATATCCCGTTCCAGCAGGGGGAATGACTATTCGTCGCTTGGTTAACGATTCGTCAGATGTTAAGATAATGTTATGATATTTAACAGGAAGTTCTAACGATTGGGTTCGATTTTCAATTTATGTAGAAGTCATTAGATTACGTCAAAGTGGGGTAGATGCGGTTTTAGGGAGATAATTCTAGAGCTATGACTCACCGCGTCTGTCTTGCATCAGAAAATTGGCACTATATATACAGGGCCAAATTATTAGTCGTGACTCACAAGTCCTGGATTATTAATGCCGCGAATAGTGTCAGACATAAACTTCTTCAACTGTACAGTTGTGTCTGTGGATATAAATTAGTGTAACCTTATCTCCATCGGAGCAAAAGGTGGTGAGACAGTAGCTATAAAAACAAGTCACAAGTGGCGAGGGAGAGTTAATCTAGGTTCTCGCCCTTAAAGCTATGAGTCTCATCCTCCACAGTCACTTTAATTCTCATCTTAATCTATCTTCTCAGACTTTCATCAAAACTGGTGTCTTGTCTCTTTACTCAGACAGACTCTTAATTAAGCCATTTCGTGACACCATCTTCCATGCTGCGGACATGGCCAAGCCAGCGTAGTCTTCGCTGTCTAAGCAGTGTATACATGCTTTGAAGGCCAGCACGTGACAACACCTCGACTTTTGTCACTTTATCTGTCAAAGAAATGCCAAGGGTGTTGCGTAAGCTTGTTATACTTTCTAATTCGAGCATACAAAGCTTGTCAGGAAGAAATTTTATTTTTAGGGCTAGGATTTTTATCGATTAATGGGAAAATCCTGGAACAAGTCAAGAGCTACGTATATCTTGGTCATATAATAACAGAAGATGGCAGATGTGAAACAGAAATCAAGAAGAGAATAGGAATGGCCAAAGCTACATTCAACAACATGAAACATATACTGACATCCAAACAGTTATCTCATAAATTAAAACTGAGAATCATAAAGTGTTATATATATTCTGCATTTCTGTATGGTGCAGAAACATGGACGATGAATAAGCATTTGGAAGAAAGAATTGAGGCTCTTGAAATGTGGATATATAGAAGAATGGGGCGTATCTCATGGAAAGAGATGAAAACAAATAAGGAGGTCCTAGAAAATCTAGGTATGAAAAGAGAACTAATGAGAGAGGTCAAAGTTCGGCAGCTAAAATACTTTGGCCACATAAAAAGGCATAACACCTTGCAGAAGACCATAACAGAAGGGAGAGTTGAAGGTAAACGTGCAAGGGGAAGACAGCGCTATAAGTGGGAAGATAACATCAAGAGATGGACGGGAAAGAGTCTATCAGAGTGTACCACCAAGACAAGAGACAGAAGACGTTGGAGATCCATTACAGCCAACCTCCGTTGTGGAGATGGCAACTGATGATGATGATGATGAATCGATTCCTGTTTAAATAAAAAAAATTTCATCGATTAATTGATAAAACATATTTTAATCAATTATTACATTTTTAGCAATGTTTCTGCTTTTTTTTCTTTGTTGTTGCTTAAATGCTAGCGCATTTGCTATGTTAGAGGTTTGTGATATTGAATTTGGCAAGTATGGTCATTAATAATACATTGTTTGGTTTCAAATTTCCGTATTTTCGTTATATTTTCAGGACGATGTTGCCTGTAAAATAAATAAAGTTATTCGTGATTTCAACGAAAAAAATATATTGCTGTTTTTTTTTAAATTTATCACATTGTTAGAAATTAACCGTTGAAGCATTCATTAAATAAATTCGATTAATCGATGATGATTTTTTAAATCAATACCAGCCCTAGTTATTTTCTTTGATCTCTAAAATGTTGGATATATCTCTGCATTCTATTCTCATCTCCTTTATCCCTCGCGTTCTTTGTTTTCTGGAGTGTCCAATTAGCAAGCTAGCTGTCTATCTATCTGTTTATCTATCTATCTATCTATCTATCTATCTATCTATCTATCTATCTATCTATCTATCTGTCTATCTATCTATCTATCTGTGATAAGAGGTTTTGATGTTACTAAAAGTTAATGTTAACAAGGTGAGGTCAAGCTATGTAAGTACCTGGGTAAGAAATTATGATGATGTATTTCTCAGGATCCCTATCCACTACCTCTTCTGATCTCACCCAGTGTAAAGTAATTTCTGGTGTGTTATGTGACTACGTGTCTAGAGTAATGTATTTAGTATGAGGAATGAATATTTTCAAACAGAACTTAAACTCAATAAAAATCAAGTAAGTAAAACTGTGTGTACGTTTTGATATATAAAGGGATATTTATATACAATTTTATTATTCCTGTACCTCACTCTTTTGGGACAGGAATTGTCAAATCAAGAAAACTTTTATTTACATAATATAAATAAATAAATTGGAACACTGTCCATGACTCTTCCCAATAAAAAAGGTCACTATAATGGGTACCCCACAGTCTGATTCAATGCTTGACGTTAACACTAGTATATTATTGGAGAGTCTGTTATTTTCATCATTCCCCAGGAAATTCTTTTTAATGTTGTGGATGGAATTGCTATGAACTGTCATATGCCCGTGCTAAGGGACTTAACTCGTCAGCCTGTCTGAGGCTTTAGGCTCCAGAATCTACAAGATCACTCAAATAGTATGGCCTCCTGGATGAAGATACAGCCTGTAGCTTCCAGGTATCTTGTAAGCCTTCACTGGCCACATATTCTGTCTTCTTCATGGTTACTGAAGTAACTTTGTACTGGTAATACAACCCTGAAATGAGAAGGAAACGTTCCTCCCCTATAGAACTTGTCTATAACAATTTCACAACCAATCAACAACAATCTTACCTGGGGTCAGCCATGTGTGCTGACCACTTTGCACCAGACTCTATGTTTCCTTGACTACACTCAGTCCTGTGTTTTCATTATTTTCCTCATCTGGCATCTAAGCCACTGTTCCTTAAGCATTGATTGTCTTCCATGGAATCAGCAGGGGTGTACAAATATATCTTGTGACCTGTTAATTACTTCTTCCAAACATTCTATGCATGGTTTCACATGTTCTTTGAACACTGTGGCACTCCAGAAGCCACTATCAATTTATTTTCTCCTGGACTTACAGTCACAAAATTTTATGGCAAATTTACAAACACATTTGTTTTTCACTTCCCAAAAAGTCTGCTTTTAGACACATTCCTACTTAGGTCATCGTAGCCTCTCCCAATTAGCAGTATCGAAATAAAATAGGCGGCACACACAGCCCGTGGCCTACATGTCAATATATCACAAATAAACTTATCTGTCTTACCCCAAGTAAAGAAGAATAACACATGCACAAGCTTGACTAGCAGTAAATAGGTTTTCAAACTGCTTTCTCGTCCAGAAGGCAAAAGCTTGGTCACAAGGCTTTCCCACTGATCTCAACTTGGCAGTGCTTGATAGTTTTTCAAATGGCGGACTATGAAAGGGGGTGTTAAATTTTATCAACTACCCTTAACCAATCAGAAGACGATACAAAATGTTTAACTATTTTTGGACTATAAACTGGAGCGATTATAAGTGTGTTCGTTCGTCTGATTACATTTGTGTATTTTATATCTCCGTTATTTATGAACCGATTTCAAATATCAAAAGTGATAATGAAACGGCCAACTGACCTCTATCGTTCTATTTAATTTTCCTTTGGTTATTCCTTAACAGTTTCATCTGGGTAATTTTTTTTAATAATTAATTGTAGGTCTACCCTGATCTAAAATATCAGTAAATTAAATTTTTCTAAGTCAAGATAATTTTATTAAGTGGGAATCTTTAGGTTAATATATTAATCAATATCAGCGCTATAATTCAAGATATCCCTTTCATTCTAATTCGATTTAGTTATTGAGAAATAAATTATTTAATTTTGGTCAAAAACACAGAATCGGCATTTTTGCCACTACAACCAAGATTTCTTGTCTCTACCAAAAACGAGGTAACAATTTGATTGGTTGTTAATTTTGACTACGTCCTTCGATAAATATTAGAGTGGGTGTGTGTGTGTGTATGGGTGTAGTAACTTTTAACCTGTGGTAGTAGAAAAATTCAAATTCTCTAGTTACATTTTTAGCGGTAAAAGGACTTTGCCCCTCAGACAAATTTCAAATATTGTAGTTATTTATAGATTCAAAAAAAAATACGCGGACTGGTTTTTAACTCTTTCCGTTCGTAATTATTTTCAGCTCTGGACGGAATTATTTTTAAGCCCCCAAAATTTACACATACATAATTTACGTTTACTAACAATGTGTGTCTAATCATGAGTTAAGTACAGTAGAACTCCATTTATCCGAACCCCAATTATCCGAACATCCAATTATCCGAACACTTTTTCCAGAAAAAAAAATCTGACGCCACCAGTCACGTTAGACTACAGTTCTGAATCTTTTGATGCGGCAAGCTTCAAATGTGTGCGAACAATTTGTAGACAATGAGATGGGCTAATGGACGGTCGCTTACGTACAGGAAGTCAGTTAGATCATAAAGTCAGTTAATATCTGGTTTACCAATCCAGTGTACGTGTGCGTTCTAGGCAGAACACTGGCTAAACAGACAGTTCAACTTAAAATAATTGTGTCTGCTACTACAGCAGAATAATTTTGGTGTACACGTATTTCTCTGTGCGATCTGGCATCTTCCAGTAGGCCTAAAGCATATAAAAGGAACCGCAATGTTTTGTCAATTGAAACGAAAACAAAAATTATCAAGAGACTAGGAAAAGGTGAAACTGTGTCTTCATTTGCGAGGATTTTCAATGTTGGGAAAGCTACCGTCTCTGACATCAAAAGTAACAAGGATAAAATTATGAGTTTTGTATCGAAATTGGATAGTGAAAATGGGTCGAAGAAACATAAGACCATGAGAAATGCGAAAGATTTGAAATTGGAAGAGGCTTTGTATATATGGTTTGTGCAAAGAAGAAGCAAAGGGGAACCTATCTCTGGCTCTCTATTGTGTGAAAAGGCACTTCAGTTCAACAATCAACTTGACGGTCCTCCTGACTTTAAGGCTAGCCAGGGATGGTTAAGAAACTTTAAATCTCGTCATGGCATACGAGAATTGGAGATTCAAGGGGAATCTTTATCTAGCGATGCAACTGCCGCTGAAAATTTTAAAGAAATATTCTTGGCTTTTTTGGAAGAAGAATGTTATTTACTCGATGATGTGTATAATGCCGATGAGACTGGCTTAGACTGGAAATCATTGCCTCAAAAATCACTTGCATCTCAGCGCGAAGCAGCTGCCCCTGGGTTTAAAAAGTGCACAGAGAGAGTAACAATTTTGGTAGCCGCGAATGCCAGTGGAAGTCATCGTTTACCGGTGCTAATGATCGGCAAAGCCAAAAAACCACGTTGTTTAAAGAATGTGACATGTCTCCCATTGTGCTACAAAGCACAGAAGAGTGCTTGGATGAATAGTGAAATATTTCTTGATTGGTATACAAATTAGTTCATCCCAAATGTGAAGAGGTTGAGAGAACAAGAAAAGAAAACTGGAAAAGTAATTCTTCTACTGGACAATGCACCATCTCATCCAGAGACGGATACATTGAATGCAGTTGATGCAAATTTTAAAGTAATTTTTCTGCCTCCCAATGTAACAGCACTGATTCAACCAATAGAGCAGGGTGTTATAGCAAAGCTTAAAAAGATGTACAAGAAGGAAGTCCTGCGTCGTTTATTGTTGGCTGAAGATGAAGAAAGTGTGGTGGCGTTTTCCAAAAAGCTTAATCTCAAAGACTGCTGCTATATGTTAGCTGATGCTTGGACCACCCTGTCACAAGATAATCTCAACAAGGCTTGGAATAGATTGCTTGGGAAAAAAGGAGGAAATGAAACTACTGCAGTGGACACAAATGATGATTGTATAAATGAAGTTGTGGAACTGTTTCAAGCAATGCCCGGATTTTCGGACTGTGACAAAGATGATGCACACATGTGGCTAGAAGATGATAATGATTCTGGTTTTCAGTTTTTGAATGATGAAGAAATTTTGTCTTTTGTGCAAGAAGAAAACCAAATACATGTAGTGACCGATGATGAAGACTCCTCAGAAGTACATGATGTACTTGTAGATTATGAAGAAAACCCAAAACGTCGACCAAGTCCTGAAGAGGCCTTTATAGAACTAGAAACAGCGATGGCTTGGTACGAGCAAGAAGATGACAGCTGTCCTACACAGCTTCTGCTGTTGAAGAGAATGCGGGACTTAGCAGCCAAAAGCAGACTATCCAGTTTGGTGCAAAAGAGGATTCCTCATTATTTTAAATAGTGGGCTACATCTGTGCAAGTACATGTATACATAAGTTGCGCCTGGTTTTGAATCTTTTGTAATGTTATTTTAAAAACATTTCTCTTTCTTAACAAAAATAATTAATACAAGTAGTACATGCACTGCAGTGTAATGAAAGATTTTGGTGATACAGTGATCTAATACAGTGTGGGTATTATTATTACAGTACAAGTAAATATGTTTTATAGTGTATTTTCCTTGTGATTGTTAATTATTTTTAGAAATATGTGTACATGTACTCGATACATTATGTAATCCAATTATCCGAACATTTGATTATCCGAACGATGCTTGGTCCCATGGGGTTCGGATAAATGGAGTTCTACTGTATAGCATATTATATATCAAATTAAAGTACATTGGATGAACAATATAAATCCATATGCCTTTCTAGCTAATTTTATGTTATGTTTATGTTATAACAGATAACATGTACACGGAAAAAAGATAACTTGAAATTTTGAACAAACATTTTCGACTTACGTAAGGCTTGTAACATAAATTGTTACCACAATACAGTTTCACTGCTCTCTTTGTGCAGGTAATCCATTTAGAAACACAGAAAAAAGTAAGAAAGTTATGGTTAATCACACAGTTTATTCACTGTTTACATATTAGTAACATATCCTGTGTGTTTTTTGGCCATTATGGCGATACGACAAAACACGATTAAAGATGAAGATAAATGTGAAAAAATCCCGTCAAACGCAAATAAAAGACGTTGAAGCTTGTTGAAATTTGCCCAGTTTTGTGTTTACTTCCGTTCGAGATAAATTCCGGGCAGTATAAAATATCAGAATAGAAAGAAACAACGAAATAAATCAGCGTCTTTTAAAAGATCTTGCGGTCCCAGCTGTCGGCCATTGCGTCTTTTAAAATCAGTTAAGCAGGACGTTTGAGCGTGGGGTTTACACAGATCCATTTCACTACACTATCTATCTATCTATCTATCTATCTATCTATCTATCTATCTATCTATCTATCTATCTATCTATCTATCTATCTATCTATCTATCCATCCATCCATCCATCCATCCATCCATCCATCTATCTATCTATCTATCTATCTATCTATCTATCTATCTATCTATCTATCTATCTATCTATCTATCTATCTATCTATCTGCGCTCGTAACTACTGGAGCTTATGTTATTAATATACGCCAACAGAAAGTAGTCGAGTAGCAGAAACCTGGGGGGGGGAGAGAGAATTAAAGTATCAAAAACTTCAGAATACTAAATACAGCTTTATAAGGAGTAACCAGTTCTTTTCCTAGCTGTCTTTACCTCCCTTAACTCAACAGCACAGTTAAGTACATATTTACAGCTGCATAGACTGGAGCGCGACCCTGCCAGGTTTGGAACCCGGAACCCGGTAACTTTGCCCATGAAAAGCAAGCGATCTTACTTACTTAGTCGTTCCTCTTCTACGTGAGGTGTAGAGGTTTGGAAGAGAGCGCGCCATACTATCATATCGGCTGTCTTCTTCCTGGCCTGGTTCCATTCTAGTCCTCGGTCCTTCAAAGAGAGTCTAATGTTGTCCTCCCAGCGGACTTTGGGTCGTCCTGGGGGTCTGGATCCCTGGCTTTTAGTTTCCCATGCTTGTCTTGGTAGCCGATCTTCTCCCATTCTGCAGACATGGCCAAACCATCTCAGTTGGGACTGTTCTACTTGGGTCTGCAGGGGTGGTTTTTTAGGCCTTGGCATATCGTCTGGTTGCGGACCATGTCTCTTCTTGTTACTTCAACCACCTTCCTCAGATACCTCATTTCTGAGGTTTGGCAAGCGATCTAACAGCTTTAATAGTCTGATCTCTCATTCGTCCTTGTAGTTTACGTGAAACATAGGTCTGCTGTTAACAACAATCATTATTTTAAAATGTCTTTTTTAACTCCGTTCGTGACACTGGTAGCTCTGGTTCCAATTTATATCGCGCTTCTTTGTGTTTTCTTTGGCCTCACCGATGTACCCCAGCGGGCAGGATGTCAGACGGGCCTATGTGCTCAATTCTCAACTCTTTTAAAATTAAGTTCCTTCGTTCGTTCTCTTCTCCGTATGTTTTTGATATCCCTCTGTTTCTCTTCATAAAACTGGGCCTAGTATAGCGAGGGCCTTAACAATTCACTCCCTACGGCAGTATCTGCTATAACACTCAAAGCCGCTCATCTCTGGCACAATCTTTCATACCTTGAAAAGTATACTCATTCAATAGCAGACTGTTCGAAAATTTCGTGATCTCTGATTATACGTCACCCACATCTGATTAAGTTTTAAATTATTGTCTAATGCAGGGGTTCTCAAACTTTTTTTTTATTTTTTAGCTCATTGCCCCTTTCTCAGCCTCATATACCTCTGTGACCCCTCTCATAGTGGCTGTTAGCTTGAAAAAAGATACTTTACCATTATGGGTCCCCTAGAAATGGGGGGATGTGGCCGACGTTGAAAACCACTTGTCGTCTTCACTGTTTGGAGGATCTGAATTTTATTTATCTTTTTTTAATGTCACTTTTTTTTTTTTTTTTTGCTTTTTTGTGAGGGAGGGAGAGAGAGAGAAGAAGGGCAGAAAGTTAGACGGGCCTGCGTTCTCATTTCTTAACCTTTTGAAAATAAAGTACGTTTGTTCGTTCCTTGTGAATTCCATGTTTAATTATAAAGGATGATTCCTTCCTAACGTTGTATGTACCAGAACATGTTTTCTTTAATCTCGAGTAGAATGGTTGTTAAATATTTCTCCTTCGCGGGTCTATGCAGGGCCGGATTAAGCCAAGAATGACCTCTAGGCTTATTTAGTGTTTGGCACCCTCCCCTCTTTTCACCTAATAGGCAATAATTTTTATTTTTTTCCTACCCCTCTTAGCATGGTGATGGTGTATATTAGTATTATTAATAGACTGGTATGTTAGTTTGTTAGCATTGCTTACCTCTTTTAATAGTAACTATTTGTTATTAATGTTTATTAGTCTAGCACATAGTTTATGCCCCGTTATAATTTTGTCCGGAGTGCATTATGTCTTTTAAGTTATTTCTGTTTTTACTGTCTTTTTAGAACGTTTGAATGCTATTGCAAAGTGCTAACGTTTTCTTTTTGTACATAAATTTATGCATTTAAAAAATATTTTAACTTATGCACGCCTCCCTCCAAGAGCTCCGGGCCGCTAGGCTGCAGTCTACTTAGCCTAATGGATAATCCGGTCCTGGGTCTATGTTGATATTTGTTCTAGCCATTTGAAACACAAGAGAACACAAAGGTATCATTTCTTCTGAAGCTCTATAGTAGCGGTAGGTGTTAATGAACAAATGTTAATATGTTATGTATTATTGCTAAACATAGGCATACAGTCATTACTATTGAGGAAATATGTCTCTTTGTGGTAACTCATCTTTTTGCACGGTTTTTAACTTATATTGAACGCTGCATATTTAATACGTCACCGGTTGTCAATGACATAACGCGTTAGCGCTAATTTATTCTAACGGCTCATATTCGTGGCCTTTCGTTACTTCAAGTCGTCCTAGTCAGACGTGTTTTTCAAGCTCCGAATTGTGGAGGAATATTATATATTTAAGTGACATAAACTAACTTCGAAGGCCGCCACTATGTTTTAAAAGATGGTCTTGAACTTATACAGAAGTTCCACCTCTTACAGAACGAACGAAAGAACGAACGAACTTTATTTTCAAAGGGTTTAGAATTGGGCACGCAGGCCCGTCTAACATTCTGCCCTTCCTTTCTCTCATCTTCCATACTGAATCCATTTATTCTCACATGTATCCTAAATATTACTTAAATAATAAAATAACAAAATAAAATAAAATCCCAACATTGTAACAGTACAATAACAGTTACACAGATTTACAGTACATTATCATAATTAATATTAAACAGGACAAAATTATCTTTAAAACCTACATATTATATTATGTAATTATTTAAGAACATAACGAAATTAGGGTGGCATATAATCTGCACTCATGATGTATTTGAAAAGTCTGTGATTGAATGAATATGGACTTAGAGTATTTTTTAAGTCGTGTGGAAGAGTATTCCACAGATGAGCAGCAGAAAAAGCTAAACTTTTCTTGAATAAGTCGAGCCTAGGCTTGGGCATGTGTAATTTATTTAAGCGTTGACTGCGTCTTCCGCTGTATTTGAAAATAGGCCACAGATACGTTGGAGCATTCTGTGACAAGATTTTGTGAATAAATTTGGCTTTGTTGAAGAGAAGGCGCTTTCTTAGTGGTAATATGTTAAGATATGTATATGCGTCTACACACTGTGTGAGGTTTTTGTCTGAAATTAGGCGCACTGCACGTTTTTGTAATGAACAGAGTCTTTTAGTGTTGGACATGGTGCAGCCATCCCAAATTGTGGAATAATAGTCTAGATGTGTTTGTATCTGGGATGTATAGACCATTTTTCGTGTCTCCTCATCTAGAAAATGTTTGATTTTAGCTAGAGAGAAGTATAACTCGAGTATTTTTATATTCACGTTGTCTGGTCCACATTACTTGGGTGTCGTCGTTCTGCACGCACCTCTAGTACAGCGGCCAGAACTGAATAATTGAGACGAGATGTATTGATGACTGACTACTATAAATGCCTTGTCTATGGATTGATCATGCATATGTATTTTTGCGGAGACCTCACTCACGATTCTCCACCCATGCCAATGTTCCTGAATTAAATAAATGTCAAACGAAGTTATCGTGGACCCTCTACAAGATGTCCTGTGTTCTTCGGCCAGTTATGTCCTGTGATGACCATACCCGTGTCCGTTCTTGTTGTTAGCATGATGCATGAACGTTTATAATACTTTTCACTACAAGAACTAAAACCAAAACCCAACAAGAAAGAAAACCCTGATGTAACAGTAGGCAGCCCAGGAAGTGTGACGATCTACTATAGAAACGTCAAGATGTATCGACCTGGATAAAATCATGTCTGTTTTCATATTTCAGAGTATTTAGAATTTGGAATAAGCGTAGCCTGTATGTAAACTTTAATCTCTGTGTTACATTGCTCAAGTCACTCAAGGGATGGTATGTTCATTTACATGTTACTGCTCTGGAAGACTTTACTCTAGACTTCGTTGATCTACAAGCCACGTTTCCAATAAATATTTTCAAATACAATTGTTCTCTTCTGTGTATGAAGTCATCTACAGAACATGAGATCTAGAACAGTGGTTCTCAACGTGAGCCATGTGGCCCACTAGGGGGCATGCCATACTTCTAAGGGGCCACAGTAAGATGGTAAAGTACCTTTTTTCCAAGTAAAAAGCGACTATAAGGGGGCCACAGAGGTAAATGAGGCTCAGAAATGGGTCATGAGCAAAAACAGGTTGAGAACCCCAGATCTAGAACACTAGTATAATTCAAATCGTATACATGGGACCCAAAGATGCAGCAATAGAGAATGCAGTCAGCGACCCATAGCTTGACTGCTTGCATCAGGGTCAGCGAACCAGAGCTGACCAAGACCCTACTCCACCTCCACGTGGTGTTCCTGGAAACAGGCTGCATCACTGCAGTCTGGCTGAGAGAGTAGGGATAGCAGAGGGAAGGCTAACCCGGTCCCAAAAAATGCCGTGCTGAAGTCGGATGTGTCGATCGAAAGGTGCAGATATCACAGCTCCGGCGTAAACAGACACAACGGAACCAACGTCCTTTTCCTGACGAACGAGGAAGACGAAGAAATCGTATACATAATTGGAATTTAATACACAGAGGAATGCCAAGAAAAGAATGGGTCGAAGGAGTGGCTGATGCACAGTACAGAGGATATATTATTTTGTTGGCCGCATGAGAAAAAATGGAAACGTCATTGGAACATCCTTTGTCTTTCCGGCAAGACAAAAATGGAAAATAATTAAAACAGAAGAAGGAGACCGGAAACAGTGAATTAAAGAATCAATGAAGCAGTCAATTTTTTTAAATTGCTCCAGCAGCTGTTTTTTCCATCTGTGCACGCCATCATTATTAATATCATCCAACCAGTGGTCAGTAGAAATGAATGTACGCTTCTCCAGTGTATCATCATCATCATCATGCTTATTCTTCTAACATTCGAAGACGTCAATGTGCATGTGATTGAAGAAAGCAGTCATCAGCCGAATGTTGAACATTATTTTGGTTAAGGGGAGGAGCTACAGTGAACTGCTATTTTCGTCAGTAATCATAGGATTTCAGTGAAAATTAACAGACGTAACCTACATCGATCATAGATACGCATAATGAAGACGGTATTCCATCATTTGTTGCCATGAAAACCGCAGCCAAATAGGATTATATTGTTCTATTTGAATTTGCTAAACGTTTTTTTATTTATTAATCTATCAATACCAAATTTAGATAGAATGTTTATCATTATATTTTACAATTTTTGTGAGATTAAACTTTTGATAACTTAAGTCGATCCTGAGAATAACTTTAAAGTTTGTATCTAAAAATAGTAACCATTGTTTCCAAACCTTTTCAGTATTATTTGCAATAAATCAAAATTTTGTGTATCCGATATCAAACATCGGATCGGAATAAAGATTAATTGTCCTGTAGAAAGTGTTTATGCCACATCTAATATTGATGGACTAAAAAATGTGTAAGTTATAAGAACATCAGTAACGTAAAACAGGGTTCTGGGAAAATCTTGATTTTCTTCATATGAGAAGCAAAATTTCTGCAGAAAACACAATTTACAAAATCAAAATACACCTACTTAGAATGTGTTCTGACAAATGATTTTGACATATTTAGATTTAGGGGAATAAAAATTATCCCAATATAAACTAATCCCAATTTTAATTTTTGTGCTGTTTAGACTTAAAATGGGCTGTAGCTCCACCCCCTTAAGAAGGATACATTGATCATCATCATTACCATCATCATCACCACCTTCCAGCTACCCTTGGGACATAGTTTCTAAACAGAAACGTACCAAGCTGTCTATCCTGTGCCACTCATTCTAGATCTTACCATGCCTTCTTTATCCCTTGCATATCTGTCTCTCTTTCTCTTCCCCGTGTGTTACCGAGGCCTAAATAAGGCGTAAAAAAATGGTAACACTGTAAGTAACACTGACAAACAACATTTTTCTTTCTTATATAAGAATAAATGTTCTTAGGTCAGTTTCTTGCGCTGATTTCAAATCTGAAATCCGTTTATCTCTATCACATCGGGTTCTTAAGATATTTGTGAATAAATATATTTTTGGGAAACCGTTATTTGCTCCGTTTCATTTTTACTATATAACTTATTAAAAATTAATAAAAAGCAACATAATTCTACTTTTTATACTGCTAAAAGATGCATGACATATGTTACGCGATTTTTCAAATAGTTACTGTATTTTGAAATAATTCTGAGCAAAATATGGCTTCTAGAAGTTGTAGAAATTCGGCTGATCTGTTCTGTTACGTGTGCGGATATTTTACCGATCGTGTTGACCAGAAAAACTTTACACCATTACTAAAGAAAGCATATGAACTTTATTTCGATTCGAAAGTTGATGACGCAAATAAATCTTGGAAGCCAAATGCAGTTTGTTCGATACATTGGCAGGTTGGTTACGAAAATCGCCGAAGCATAAGTCGATGCCCTTTGGAGTGCCAGTAATATGGCGTGAACATACAAATCACACTACTGATTGTTACTTCTGCTTGACAAATATCCATGGTTTCACTTTTAAAACTAGAAAGTCTGTGGTTTATCCAAATATTGAATCGGTTTCGAAACCAGTGCCTCATGATCCAATCACGTGTCCGATCCAAGTACCACCAGAACAATATCCGTTGGACGTGAATGAACCATCAGAAAGTGATAGTTTACCTGCTTTAGAAACTAATTCTGACTCAGATTACATACCGGTGAATGATGGTGTTTACTTAATTAACCATTCAGAACTTTCAGATCTAATACGTGATCTCGCTCTTACCAAAGGACAAGCGGAATTACTCGGTTCGCGACTCAAAGAATGGAATCTTTTAGCGCCCAATACTCCGATATCTAAATTTCGTCATAGACACAGAGAACTTGTTCAATACTTTGAGATGGATGATGACATTTGCTATTGCAAAGATGTAAACGGTCATGAGCACATAGTAAACGAATGGCGATTTTTCATCGATTCTTCCAAGACTAGTCTAAAAGCCGTGTTATTGCATAACAGAAATTTATTTTCATCAATTCCAGTCGCCTACTCTGTTCATATGAAAGAAACTTATGACAATATGGCTATACGTTTGGAAAAAATAAAGTACAATGACTACCAATGGCGGATTTGTGGAGACCTAAAGGTCATTGCAATTCTCACGGGCATGCAGACTGGGTATACTAAATTTTGTTGCTTCCGATGTGAATGGGACAGCCGCAACAGACAGGAACATTATGCAAGAAAGGTGTGGCCTATCCGGGATCGTATGCAGCTCGGGCATAAAAATGTAATACACGAGCCATTAGTTAACAAAGACAGCTTCATTTTACCACTGTTACATATAAAGTTGGGGCTCATGAAGAATTTTGTAAAAGCGTTAGATAAAACGAGCAAAGCTTTCACTTATCTTCGAGAAAAGTTTCCGCAAGTTAGCGATGCAAAGATAAAGGAAGGTATCTTTGTAGGACCTCAGATTAGGAAAGTTATTGCAGACAAACAATTCGAGAACTTGTTAAATGGTAGTGAACTTCGCGCATGGATGGCATTCAAATCGATCGTCGATAACTGTCTGGGAAATCACAAATCTGTCGACTATGTTGCATATTGTTAAGCAGTGCATAGATGCATACAGAATTATGAGCTGTAACATGTCCCTCAAAATCCATTTGCTCGATTCGCATCTTGACTTTTTCCCTGACAACCTTGGCGAAGTCAGCGATGAACATGGAGAACGATTCCATCAAGATATCGCCGTAATGGAGTCACGTTATCAAGGACGGTGGAGTGTGACCATGCTTGCCGATTATTGTTGGATGCTTCATCGCGATGTACCACATGCCATTCACCGACGAAAGTCGACTGCAAAGAAATTCAAGCCTACATAACTGTTATACTTCTTGTACGAATGATGTTGTAATACTGTATGCGTTGTTAAAAAACTTCAATTGCGTATTTCTAGAGATCCCGACCTGACAGAAAAAAACGGTTTGCAGATTTAAAAACAGCGCATTAAAATTGACCAGAAAAACATAGAAATGTTAGAGAAAGAAAAAAAAAGTTTTTTTTTGTTAGTCAGTGTAATCAGGCTAGTCGTAAAAGGCGACTAAGTAGGGTTGGGCGTGGAGCTGGCTACCCCATCCTGTAGAAGCCTTAATCCACAACAACCTCAACAACATTATGGAAAGACAACTAAAGAAAATAATTAAACTTCTTCTGTGCAGCCGAACTGTAACTGTAGATCAATGCTTCTTAACCAGGGGTGCCCCATACCCCCCGGGGGGGGGGGGTGTAAAACTTACCTTCATAGAGTGCAAGACATGCCAGATCTTTTATAACGCGATTCATCATTATCATTATATAATACACAGAACTCAAATGTATTTGTACAAAATTCAATACCGAATCTTAGTCCCATTTTAAAAATAACATTTCCCAAAACATGCTTGTATCTCTTTTTCTCATGTTTTGCATAATTTCTGAGCTAGAAGATAGTGAATTGTGAAGCTTCTTAAGATGACTCGAAGAGGTGCGAGCCTTCTTTAGATGTTGTAAAAAGGTGCGGGACCTCTAAAAGGTTCAGAAACACTGTTGTAGATGGTAATTAATAGTGAAACTGGACGCTGTAAGTCAAAGAATAATAAAATTGGACACTGTGAGTCAAAGAACAGTAAAACTGGACGCTGTAAGTCAAAAATAGTAAAACTTGACGCTGTTTGTCAAAGAATAGTAAATTTTGACGTTGTAAGTCACAGAATATTAAAACTTGACGCTGTAAGTCAAAAATAGTAAAACTGGACGCTGTAAATCAAAGAATAGTAAAACGGGACGCTTTATGTCAAAGAATAGTAAAACGGGACGCTGTAAGTCAAAAATAGTAAAACTTGACGCTGTTTGTCAAAGAATAGTAAATTTTGACGTTGTAAGTCACAGAATAATAAAACTTGACGCTGTAAGTCAAAAATAGTAAAACTGGACGCTGTAAATCAAAGAATAGTAAAACGGGACGCTTTATGTCAAAGAATAGTAAAACGGGACGCTGTAAGTCAAAAATAGTAAAACTTGACGTTGTAAGTCACAGAATAGTAAAACTTGACGCTGTAAGTCTTATTTACTTACTTAGTCGTTCCCCTTCTACCGTGAGGTGTAGAGGTTTGGAAGAGAGAGCGCCAGACTATTCTATCAGCTGTCTTCTTCCTGGCCTGGTTCCATTCTAGTCCTCGGTCCTTCAAAGATTGTCTAATGTTGTCCTCCCAGCGGACTCTGGGTCGTCCTGGAGGTCTGGATCCTTGGCTCTTTGTTTCCCATGCTTGTCGTGGTAGCCGATCTTCTCCCATTCTGCAGACATGGCCAAACCATCTTAGTTGGGACTGTTCTATTTGGGTCTGCAGCGGGTGGGATTTTAGGTCTTGTCGTATCGTCTGGTTGCGGACCATGTCTCTTCTTGTTACTTCAACCACCTTCCTCAGATACCTCATTTCTGAGGTTTGGATCTGGCTTTTGTGGGTTGTAGTCATTGCCCATGACTCGCATCCATATGTCAAGACTGGGACATAGGTGGACCGGTATACAGCCATCTTCGTTTTCTTACCAACCTCTTTCTTGCTGAGGAATCCTCGATTTATGGCCTGAAAAAGTCTCCCAGCCGCTGCTTTTCGAGTGGCCAACTCTTCTTTGATGCCTCCCTTTCGGTCTATAATAGCTCCGAGATATTTAAAGTCGACCTGCTCGAGGACCAGTTCTCCCAACTTAATCTGATGTTTTCTTTCTTCTCGTGATATCACCATGGATTTTGTTTTAGAGCTGCTTATGACCATCCCTCTCTTCTCCAGCTCTTCCTTCCAGACTTGCAGGTTAGATTGGAGATGTGTCTCTGATTTAGCAATCAGGACAACATCATCAGCAAATGCTAGCTCTGAAATACAGACCTGTCTCATCGTCCAGTACCCCACTGAATACTTTCTTGTTCTCTCCTTACATGCCTTGATGACATCGTCCATGAGGAGTATGAAAAGATAAGGTGACAGGATATCGCCTTGTCTTACACCAGTGGTGGTCCTGAACTCTTCTGACTTATAGTTTGCTGTCTTCACATAATTTCTGCAAGACTTGTAGAAGCTCTGTATAGCATGAATCAGAGGTGCTGGAATGTTCTTCCTTGCCAAACAGTCCAAAAGTTTGCTCCAGAGGACCCTGTCAAACGCCTTTTCCAGATCTAAGAAACAAAGATGGATCTCACTCTTGTACTCAAGGGCCTTTTCACTCAGCTGCCCGAGTGTGAAGATTAGGTCTTGAGTACTTCGGTTTGCTCGGAATCCGCACTGGGCTTCATCCAATTGTGGCTCAGCTAGGCATCGGAGTCTCTGCTCTAGGATTCTAGAGTACATTTTACCAGGGACACTGAGAAGGGATATGCCTCTGTGGTTTCCACATTGTCGATTGTCACCCTTTTTGAAAATCGGTGTTATGATGGCAATCTCTCAATCCTTTGGTATGGCCTTGTTGCACCACGCTGCCTGTAGGACCCTTAGGAGTAATAGGTCGCCTGATGCTCCCATGTACTTAACCATTTCTGCCCTGCTGCTTTGCCCATCTTGATTTTCTCCAGTGCTGCCTTCAGTTCTTCCATCTTTATGTCATCTTCACCACCATTGGTTTTCTCTTCTGTGCTAGTGGTTATCATTTCTGATGCTTGACCTTGCTCACCATCAAGGAGTTCTGAAAAATATTCTTTCCATCTTTCCATTACTTCCTTCGGAGCAGTAAGCAATTTGCCTTGCTTGTCCTTTATAAATTTAAGCGGGCATTGTTTTTCCTTCCTCATGTTCTTTAGGGACGCTGTAAGTCAAAAATAGTAAAACTGGACGCTGTAAGTCAAAGAATAGTAAAACGGGACGCTGTAAGTCAAAAATAGTAAAACTTGACGTTGTAAGTCACAGAATAGTAAAACTTGACGCTGTAAGTCAAAGAATAGTGAAACTGGACTATGCAAGTCAACGAATAGTAAAACTTGACGCTGTAAGTCAAAGAATAGTAAAACTGTACGCTGTAAGTCAAAGAATAGTAAAACAGGAAGCTGTAAGTCAAAGAAAAGGAAAACGGGAGGCTATAAGTCAAAAAATAGTAAACATGATCGCTGTAAGTCAAAGAATAGTAAAATTTGACGCTGTAAGTCAAAGAATAGTAAAACTTGACGGTGTTGGTCAAAGAATGGTAACACGTGACGCTGTAAGTCACAGAACAGTAAAAACCTGACGGTGTAAGTCAAAAAAATAGTAAAACAGGACGCTGTAAGTCAAAGAATAATAAAACGGGACGCTTTAAGTCAAACAATAGTAAAATGGGACGGTTTAAGTCAAAGAATAGTAAAACGGGACGCCGTAAGTCAAAGAATAGTAAAACTTCACATTGTAAGTCAAAGAATATTAAAACGGGACGCTGTACGTCATAGAATAGTAAAAATGGACGCTGTTAGTAAAAAAATAGTAAAACTGGTCGCTGTAAGTCAAAGAATAGTAACACTTGACGCTGTTAGTCAAAGAATAGTAAAACTTGACGCTGTAAGTCACAGAATAGTAAAGCTTGGCGGTATAAGTCAAAAAATAGTAAAACGGGACGCTGTAAGTAAAAAATAGTAATACTGGACGCTGTAAGTCAAAGAATAGTAAAACTTGACGCTGTAAGTCAAAGAATAGTAAAACGGGACGCTGTAAATCATAGAATAGTAACAAGGGACGCTGTAAGTTAAAAAATAGTAAAACTGATCGCTGTAAGTCAAAAAATAGTAAAACTTGACACTGTAAGTCAAATAATAGTAAAACTTGACACTGTAAGTCAAAGAATAGTAAAACTTGACGCTGTTAGTCAAAGAATAGTAAAACTTGACGCTGTAAGTCACAGAATAGTAAAGCTTGGCGGTATAAGTCAAAAAATAGTAAAACGGGACGCTGTAAGTAAAAAATAGTAATACTGGACGCTGTAAGTCAAAGAATAGTAAAACTTGACATTGTAAGTCAAAGAATAGTAAAACGGGACGCTGTAAGTCATAGAATAGTAAAAATGGACGCTGTAAGTAAAAAAAATAGTAAAACTTGACGCTGTTTGTCAAAGAATAGTAAAAATTGACACTGTAGGTCAAAGAATAGTAAAACTTGACGCTGTAAGTCAAAGAATAGTAAAACGGGACGCTTTAAGTCAAAGAATAGTAAAACGGGACGATGTAAGTCAAAGAATAGTAAAACGGGACACTTTAAGTCAAAGAATAGTCAAATGGGACGCTTTAAGTCAAAGAATAGTAAAACGGGACGCTGATAGTCAAAGAATAGCAAAACGGGACGTTGTAAGTTAAAAAATAGTAAAACTGATCGCTGTAAGTCAAAAAATAGTAAAACTTGACACTGTAAGTCAAATAATAGTAAAACTTGACACTGTAAGTCAAAGAATAGTAAAACTTGACGCTGTAAGTCAAAGAATAGTAAAACGGGACGCTGATTGTCAAAGAGCAGTAAAACTGACGCTGTAAATCAAAGAATAGCGAAACTGGACTCTGTAAGTCAAAGAATAGTAAAACTTGACGCTGTAAGTCAAAGAATAGTAAAACGGGACGCTTTAAGTCAAAGAATAGTAAAACGGGACGATGTAAGTCAAAGAATAGTAAAACGGGACACTTTAAGTCAAAGAATAGTAAAACGGGACGCTGATAGTCAAAGAATAGTAAAACGGGACGTTGTAAGTTAAAAAATAGTAAAACTGATCGCTGTAAGTAAAAAAATAGTAAAACTTGACACTGTAAGTCAAATAATAGTAAAACTTGACACTGTAAGTCAAAGAATAGTAAAACTTGACGCTGTAAGTCAAAGAATAGTAAAACGGGACGCTGATTGTCAAAGAGCAGTAAAACTGGACGCTGTAAAGCAAAGAATAGCGAAACTGGACTCTGTAAGTCAAAGAATAGTAAAACTGGACGCTGTAAGTCAAAGAATAGTAAAACTGGACGCTGATTGTCAAAGAGCAGTAAAACTGGACGCTGTAAGTCAAAGAATAGTCAAATGGGACGCTTTAAGTCAAAGAATAGTAAAACGGGACGCTGATAGTCAAAGAATAGCAAAACGGGACGTTGTAAGTTAAAAAATAGTAAAACTGATCGCTGTAAGTCAAAAAATAGTAAAACTTGACACTGTAAGTCAAATAATAGTAAAACTTGACACTGTAAGTCAAAGAATAGTAAAACTTGACGCTGTAAGTCAAAGAATAGTAAAACGGGACGCTGATTGTCAAAGAGCAGTAAAACTGACGCTGTAAATCAAAGAATAGCGAAACTGGACTCTGTAAGTCAAAGAATAGTAAAACTTGACGCTGTAAGTCAAAGAATAGTAAAACGGGACGCTGATTGTCAAAGAGCAGTAAAACTGGACGCTGTAAAGCAAAGAATAGCGAAACTGGACTCTGTAAGTCAAAGAATAGTAAAACTGGACGCTGTAAGTCAAAGAATAGTAAAACTGGACGCTGATTGTCAAAGAACAGTAAAACTGGACGCTGTAAGTCAAAGAATAGTAAAACTGGTTGTTCCTAGGTTCGATTTCCGGTTAGCCTATCACTTATATTTTCTTTTCTGTTGTCTAGTGCCATCCTTTATGTCCAACGAGTACCTGTTAATTACCTTTATTTATTTATTTACTTATTTATTTACTATCCACAGGACTCAGGTTTCCTTCATTATTTATTTAAGAGTTCACCCATCCGTGACTTCAACCTACCCATTTATTCTGTGTTATTCGTCTTCCACTACACATTACTGGACACACGTATTTCGGCCTTTATTAGAAGGTGACAGGTTGAAGGAATTGGAAGAAAAGAAAGTGAACATAACAAAAGTGGTGCAGTAAACATGACATAAACATCGCATGATTAGCACACCATAGTTCTTTCCCGCCTAGTTTTGTTTATATTATAGTGTCTAAAGATTTGACGATCCACATCGTTCATGTACTCACCAACGAACAATGATCCATAACATCTTAAAGTAAAAATCATGATCGCTTTACATTGCCCATCTTAATATGGAAACAATTAACTGTTTTTAACCTATTGATACAACACATTAATTTATGATCGAATTTCGCTTTCACTATCACTAATGGTTATAATATGAAACAAATTATCTCTAACACTATCACTAATGGCTATAATATGAAACAAATTATCACTTACACTATCACTAATGGTTATAATATGAAACAAGTATTACTTACACTATCACTAATGGTTATAATATGAAACAAATTATCTCTTACACATAGTTATAATATGAAACAAATTATCACTTACACTTTCACTAATTGTTATAATATGAAACAAGTATCACTTACACTATCACTAAAAGTTATAATATGAAACAAATTATCACTTACACTTTCACTAATTGTTATAATATGAAATAAGTATCACAAACACTATCACTAATTGTTATAATATGAAACAAGTATCACAAACACTATCACTAATAGTTATAATATGAAACAAATTATCACTTAATATATCCATACCTGTCAACCTCCTGAGACAAAAATCTGTACGCCGGACCAAAAAAATCCTTACAAACACCCAAAAATCCTTACGCAAAAAATATATTAATAAATTATACACAATACAGTTTTAAAACGAGAAATGACATATACAAATCTATTAGCATTTAAATTAGTTTGATATAAAACATGCTAATAGTCTCATGCTGTTCTTTACATATAAAAAACTTAGTGATCGTGAGGTACTATTCTTTCGATGCACAGTGTTTTGTATTATAATCAATACATGCACTTTTAGCACTTTGCAGAATTGCATTTGTGGGCTTAAAGTCTGCACAGCATGTATCAATGTTAATCTTACACTGTAAAAAAGAAGTGAGTGTGTCTGCATTCATGGACCTACTGCAGTCTGAGTGTTCTTTTTTATTGAAAAAAAAGCAGCAAAGTTTACGCAAACAAACTTTTTTTCTAGGCTAGTTATGTAGGGCCGACACAGAATATTATGACATTAATTTATTGGAAATATTTAATTGATCAAAATATAACTGGAAAGATTAAGAGAACCAAAAAAAAAAACATATAACAAAGCAAAGCAAACAGCTAACAGCAAAAAAAAAAAATAATAATTTAACTAATTGTGAACAGAATATCAAATCTAGGAAGAAAAACGTAGCACCAAAAATTTACAAACTTATTTAAGAGTTGGTAGCCTAGACCAGTGATAATAGATTGCCACTTTATTTAAAAATTAAGCAGCGAATCTCGACCGCTGAAATAAAGTAGGTAGGAATACTCAATGCAAATAAACTTTATTTTTCTACTGTTGTAGGGCCTACACAAAATCTTATGATATTAATTTATTGGAAATATTGAAATGGTCAAAATATAACTGGAAAGATTAAGAGATCGACAAAAATAAAATACAACGAAGCAAAGCAAAGCAACAGCAAAAAATAAAAAAAATTAACTAAATTGTGAACAGAATATTAATCTAGGAAGAAAAAATTTTCCTCACAAAAATTTACAAAATTATTATTTAAAAATTGATAGCCTAGACCAGTGATAAATTTATGAAAAATAAAGCAGTGAATCTCGATCGCCGGATTAAAGTAGGCCTACTCAACGCAAACAAACCTTTTTTTTTAGTTATGCAGGGCCTACACAGAATATTATGACATTAATTTATCGGAAATATACTGAAGGGCAAGATATAACTGGAAAGTTAAGACAGCGATTAAATTGATACAAAGCAAAACAACAGCAATATTTAACCAAGTTATAGGTACTTAGCTTTTTTTAAAACAAATTGGCGTCGAAGTGTCTTGGCAAGCATGGCTGATAACAGGTAACTTTAAAAATACGTCATGTCACGCTGAAAGCCGAAAGTGTTTGAGGCCGAATTCAAAGTTTCTTGCCGAATTGTTGGGTATAAAAGGATTTGATTGGTTGCTGCGAGAGACTTCAGTTTAAAAACAGACGCCGAGATTCCCGGAATAAAAAAATTGGTTTAAAAAAAACCTGGGCTAGAAAGTATTTTCTGATTTAAAATTTTTAAAAACTTGGGTTGGAACATATTTTTAGAATTTTTTTTTTTTAAATTTCGATTTTTTTTTTTTTTTTTTTTTTTGGGAGGGAGGAAAAATCCGTACAACGAGTCTGTACGGCCGTACACTGCTAAAAGTGTCAAAAATACGTACACTGTACGAAAAATTCGTACAGGTTGACAGGTATGTATATCACTAATGGTTATAATATGAAACAATTATCACTTACACTATCACTAATCGTTATGAAAAAAATTATCATTCACACTATCACTAATTGTTATAATGTAAACAAGTTTCCCTTATACTATCACTAATGGTTATAATATGAAACAAATTATCATTTACACTATCACTAATGGTTATAATATGAAACACGTATCACTTACACTATCACTAATGGTTATAATATGAAACCAATTATCACTTACACTATCACTAATGGTTTTAATATGAAACAAGTATCACTTACACTATCAGTAATGGTTAAAATAAGAAACAAATTATCACTTACACTATCACTAATGGTTATAATATGAAAAAAATTATCCCTTACACTATCACTAATGGTTTTAATATCAAACAAGTATCACTATCATTACCGTTTATATAAGCGAGAGAAGCCTAATAAACAAGTGTCACTAATATAAGACACGCATCACTAATACTGTCACCGTAACCATTGTCTTTAGTGACAACATATGACAGTGTCGCCGTTTCCGAAATGTTGAGTATATTTAACCGTAAGCTGAAAAGAAAATTAGAATACTGCACACACCATAAACAGTAACGTACTGAGTATGTTATCAGCATCAATCAAATCAAATAGGTTAGTTCTTAAGTGCTACTCAAATCCAGATATGATCACACGTGGTCGGATTCATACAAAGATATTCCACTTATAAAACTTGACATTTGAACTCGGGCACATTACAGAGAAAGTGAAAACTTCCGATTGTATTTTATCTATGAAGATACGGACAAGAGATGTGTTCAGAAAATTTAAATGATGCAGCTATCTGAAACTTTAAATGATGCAGCCATCTGAAACTATATCAATACTAATGGTTGTCACTTTGGACTTCTTAACTGTGTTTTCACTCTTTCAAGAACGCGAGGTCCTTTGATGGCATTGCAAAAAAAAAAAATAATAAATTGCAGTTTTCGTCTCTGATCATTAATTAACTCTTTCCGTCCCAGGAGATTTTCGGTTTAACTGTTACGGTATTTTTATAGACGCCGTCTGCTAGGACGTGCAGTCTTGGGGATTGCAGTATTTAATATAATGTAAAGTATTATTAGGCTATTGAACGCTATACACACGATCGATTATGACGTGGTAGCGTCGGTAAGGTCACGCTGGGTGACTAGGTTACCGGACCCCTTTTTGTATTGACCGTCGAACTGAAGAGACGTGTCCTATAATCCTTCTTGTGGTAGGCATGATATTGCCGCTCATATGTTACTATAGTACGGACATGGGTCAGTCCAAGAATATTAAGAAGAGAGGAATTTTATGGAGGTTAGTAAATTAACTGAATTTAAAGAAGGAAGAATTAGCAGTCCATATTCGTTTATATTGTCAGACGTATAATCTCACTGTCGGCCATTGGGTGCTCCAACCGCGCGTGCATATAGTTATGACGTTCTGACTATAGTATTGCATATTACTGGACAAGGACTGTGATGCATGGATAGCCTCTACGATGTAGGATTTAATATGTACCTTCATGTTCAGCTTGAATGGATTTGTTTCTTCATGTGTAACCTGTAATAAATATATACGGACTCAACCCAAATGAATTATCAATTTAATCAAGTTGCCGAGTTCAAACTTTATGACAGGCAGAATGTTATTGACCCACATTCGCGTAATTTTTCCAACAACAGCACGATCAAGAATTAATGAATCGATGACCAGAACTGAAGAGGCCCTATTGAACAAATAAGAAAAGATAGCCTTCAACAACTACAACGAGCGACCGCAACAACTGGTAGGCCATTGCTGGGGACCGAAAGAAAAAAATTTTTCGTTTTGTTCGCAAACTTTCACGAACTGTTTACAATTACAAGAAAATCACATGATTTGCATAAATATGACGTGACATGCATGACCACGAAATGTTAACCTGATGTCACATAATCATGTGTAGATCGCCCACTTTGAAAGGACAAAGTCAGCGCAGTCCAGTTTTTTATGAAGAATACAAGATCTCAGTAGACCAAAAGACGGAAAACAGTTATGTACCAACAAGGAGCAAACAGTTCGAGACATGAGTCTAAACCGTTGGTGAAAATCGCATCGAGCGGAGCGTTAAACAGATAAGTTTAATGTGACTTTTGTCAGTTATAAGACACAATACTGAGTCCATGTCACTTCTGCTTTCATAGGCATGTCTAAATATTTTCATATATATATATATGTATTATTTATGTTCTACCGTATGTGTTGTTACTTATTCGTGGGCGGTAGGAGGGGATCAGAACTGAACCTTATGGCTTTTCGAATGTCGAGGTCAGTCCTGATTGATCCATAGGGCTGTTAATTAATTGCATTTTGCGAAGAACCCATCGATGACTTTCCGATGATTTGTTCGTTCGTACCTGCCATTATTTGACCTTATCTGTTAGCTGTGCAGTGTTGTAAATTAATGGTGTATCGGATCATATTCAGTTTTATTTTATTCAGTTTTGTATCATGTTTGTAACCTATCTCGTCATTCCTGACCTAACTATTTTTTATTTATGAATATGTGTATTTTAAAGTTTGTCTATGAGTCCATGTATACGTCATTATTTCTTGTGTACGTAGATTAATTCTCCATTCGGTTTTCTCCTTGACCTCTCATTACTTCCGGTTTATTCTGCTTAGTTTATAAATGCATTCTTATTGTGAAAATGTCTTTGTCGTATCGTAATACTGTTCTGTAAGCCTTGGTTAAGTAATCATTTTGTTTGTCTTCATCTTATACATTATTCATATAATACTAATATTATCATTTGTTTAATAATAAGATTGTAACTGAATTTAATTAATTTTTTTTAGAAATTTAAGAATAACTCAGGGACTTTGCATCAATTTGCAGTAGTGGTTCAACATACTAATGACACACTTTGGATATGATGACTGGGGCATAATAATAATATAATAGATATTGATAATTAAATATAAATTTATGGTCTGCCTTGAATATGACAGACATATTATATGTTCATTAGTACATTTTCCCAGTACTACATTCTGACTTAGCACATACCATTGATTGAACGACATACTTATATAGGGATAATTCCCATAATTATTAAATACTAATATTAAGTGCATGATATAATTTCAGCATCTTAAATAAATAAATATCATAACCATTTATGATATATATTATTGGGTACATATACTATTTTTACAAAATAATTACATTTATTGATGGAACTTACAAATAAAAGTTCAATAATATTATAATTATTTAGAGTGACTATTCATACGTTCAATAAGTATGATATTTACTTAGATTTTATTGGTGATTATTACAGATCAATAATTACTTACAATATTAACGTCAAAATGCTTACCTTGGACCATTTTATTAAAAATGGGAAAGATTTTAATATGAAAGGACAAGAACTACGTGAATATGCAGAACAAGAACTTGCAAAATATAAAACAGAAATGGAGGAAAAGAAAGCAGTTGCTAAGACAGAGATGGAGGAACAGAAAAAAATTGCTAGACAAGAGGAAGAGGATAAAATGAGACGAGAGGAAATTGTAAGACAGCAAGAATTGGAATTGCAGCGTCTTAAATATGAAACAGCAAAATTTCAGGCACAAAGTGCTGCAGCAAGCCAGAATGATAATATTCAAAATGGATCTTCATCTAACCATAATAAGGGCAATTATTATTTCAAGCTACCGCCATTCAAATTACATTTTGATGATTTATCAGCATGGCTATTACGCTTTGAGGATATATGCAAATTCAATAACCTTAACAAAACTGCATGGGCACTCAAACTCAAGGAATTTCTGGATGGCGAACCCGCAAGTGCAGCACAAAATATTGATCCAACGTTAGCCACAGACTATGATGCCATTAAGACCTTACTTTTACGTCGTTTTCACTTAGACGAAGAAAAATGTAGGTTAAAATTTAAAAGTATCCTACCAGAATCTAATAAAGATTTTTCAGGTTTTATTGCGAACATACGCAATACATTCAACAGATGGGTTGAACCAGCAGATGTCAACAAATCATATGACAAGTTAGTTGATCTGTTACTAAGGGATAAAGTGTTATCCTCTGTCAGCCCACCGTTCTTTGCCTATTTGCAAGAACGTAAACCAGATACTATTGATGAGTTGGAAAAAATTTCATTAAATTATTGTACTGCACATCCGAATGCAAACATTTCCAGCTCTTTGATAAGGGAACCTCTACCTGTTGCTTCTAATATGGCACACTACAATCATAACAAACCAAGAACGCACAGTGTAGATAGAAGTAGGTTCAAAGGAAATTATGACGTTAATTTTCATAAGGGACGTAATAGTTTTAACAATGACTTTTATAGAGAAAGACCACAAAATAGAAATTATTCACCTCAGTCCAGATACAACAATAGTCAACGTAACTCAAGTCATAATCGTTCCTATAACTATAATAATGGTAACAATTGGAATAATAATAATCATAGCTCGAGACATCGAGATAACAGTTACAATAGGGGACAACGGGATAATTCAAATGATTATTCTCGTCATCGTTCTCATTCTCGTAGATCGTCAAATTATAATCATAGTACAGGGGCAGCAGTTACTAACGGTACAACCCCTGGGGGTCAGGCTTCACATAATGATAATATAATACAGTCTTCGTCTACATGCTATGCAATGAGTTATAACGTGGCAAATAGTTGCCCAGAATGTAATCTTGTATTTCAGAAGGCAAAAGAGACGGTTCTGAACTGCGGACACATTCTCCCAGAAGTCAGTCTGGCAGCCAATGACGGAACAGGCTCGCTGATTTTCAACAGAGGAATGGTTAATGGATACATCGTCTCAGTGTTAAGAGATTCTGGATCTACAACGATCGGAATCCGTCAGTCACTTGTTCATCCTAATTGTGCAGCTGGAGAACTTGTCAGGTGTATGACTTTCGGAGGGACAATAGAATTTTACCCAACTGCCATTATACATGTTAATACACCTTTTTTCACAGGCAACGTTAAAGTATGCATGTTAAGGAACCCAATTGCAGACCTTATGGTGGGTCGCATACATGGCAGTAAGGATTGCACACCAGAAGAGATTATTGAATGGGAAAGAAATAATCTATGCATTGGAAATGCAGTAACAACCAGAGCACAGACGAAACTATTAGAGACTATGGACACTGATAAAAAGGAAAAAGACAAACATGACAATATTGATGTTCATTCTTCGATTGACCGAGCGTCCTTCGCTGCAAAACAGAAGGAAGACAGATCATTGAAAAAATTTTTTGCTCTGGTCAACAAAGTTGACAATCTCACTTTGAACAATAATAATAACCATTGGTTTATTATTAAGAATGATATATTATTAAGATGTTTTATGGATAAAACTCAAGTAAGACAACAGGTCATGGTACCTTTTGCTTTTAGACGGTACATACTTCAACACGCACATGATTCTAAGTGCGCAGGTCACATGGGATATACTCGGACACGTTCTCGAGTATTATCTTCATTTTTTTGGCCGGGAGTGTCACGAGATATTTCACAGTACGTACGCTCCTGTACTATATGCCAGGAAGTGAAAGCACGAGGAGCCTTTCACATGGCGCCTATTCAGGCTTGTGACATATATGTGAGACCCTTTGACAAGATGGCCATTGATATTATTGGTCCACTTTTACCATCAGCCAGAGGACATAGATTTGTTCTCACGTGCATCGATTTATGCACACGATGGCCAGAAGCCATTCCATTGAAGACTACTACTACCACAGATGTAGCTGATGCACTACACCTGATCTTTTCTAGAGTAGGTTTTCCTAGGAAGCTGTTATCAGATCATGGATCTCAATTTATATCTGAAACTATGACAGAAGTAATGAAGACCTGGAATATAGATAGAAATCTCAGTAGCATTTATCACCCAATGAGTAATGGTGCAGTAGAAAGACTTAACCGCACACTCAAACAAATGTTACATAAAGTTACAGTTAACCATCCACAGGACTGGGACAGAGTACTCCCAGCTGTGTTGTTCGCCTATCGAGAAGTGCCACATGAACAAACTGGCTTCTCTCCATTTCAATTAGTCTTTGGCGCTCCACCAAGAGGTCCTATGGGACTAATACAAGACTTATTGATTAACTCGGAGATGACTCAGGATACCCAGTCATCCTATGAGTATGTGATTAATCTCCAGAATAATATTATTGATGCCTGCAAAACGGCAACAGCTTCATCTGAGGCTGCTAAAGCGAAAGCTAGAACTTTCCAAAACAGTACTAGACGATTACGTCAATTATTTCCAGCAGATCAAGCTTATGTGTTGTTGCCACATAATGATAATAAACTACTCATCTCTTGGAATGGTCCATACCAGGTAATTGATAAGATTTCTGATGTTGATTATGTCCTGGACATTAAGGGACATCACAAAATATTTCACATAAATATGCTCAAACAGTTTCATACTCGTCCTGAACATCTACAAGCTATTTTTCATGAACTAGATGACACTTTCGTACCTACATGTCACTATTCTAATCTGTCTGTTATCCAGGAAGAAGAATCTTCTTTTCCTGAGGTACAGTTGGCGTTACCTGTACCTGTAGTACAAGCTACTGAATCTTGGCGGGATGTAACCATCTCTTCGTCGGTTACACCGCAACAGCATCAACAGATTGCTGATCTTTTACAATCCTATCCAGATGTGTTGACCGACGTTCCAGGCCGCACATCGGTCATTAGTCATGACATCACTCTTAACGATGATACTCCAATTCGGGTACATCCCTATTCAGTTCCTCTACACTTTCTTACTAAAACTACTAAGGAACTTGAACAGATGTTATCTTTAGGGATTATTGAGACTAGTAATTCACCATTTTCTTCTCCATTAGTTATTGTCCGAAAGAAGGACAATAACATTAGATTATGCGTCGACTATAGAAAATTAAATGCACAAACTGTAGGTGATAGCGAACCACATCCACTTCTCGACGACTTACTGCCACGTCTATCTACCGCAACTATATTCACTAAGATAGACTTAACTAAAGGTTATTGGCAGATACCACTAACCGAAAAAGCTAAATACTACACAGCGTTTTCCACTCCGCAAGGTCTATACCAGTGGAATGTGATGCCTTTTGGGCTTGTTAACGCTCCAGCTACATTTATTCGCATGATGCGACAAATTTTGTCAGGTAGATCATACATCATCACATACATTGACGACATTTGCTTGTTTAGTTCGTCATTTGATGAACATTTTTCGGGACTTAAATATGTTTTGGAAACATTAAGAAAGAATAATTTAACTGCTAAACCTACAAAATTACAAGTAGCGTTTCAGGAAATAACTTTTTTGGGACATATCATTGGAGCGGGATATATCCAAACACTTCCTAGTACGGTTTCTAAAATTTTAAACGTCTCCGTTCCTCAAACGAAGAAACAGGTTAGAAGCTTGTTAGGACTAGTCCAATATTACAGCAGGTTCGTATCCAACTTGTCATCTATCACGGCTGTTTCATCATCGCTATTAAAAAAAGACAGGCCAGTGAAGGTGACATGGACTGGTGAGTGTAATAAAATATTTCTTAAAATAATTGATATTTTCTCAAATCCACCTATTTTGAGACTACCTGATGCTTCCAAAAAGTGTATCCTCCGTACAGATGCGAGTAATTACGGAATTGGCGCTTGTTTGCTCCAATATCATGACG
The DNA here is from genome assembly GCA_024509875.1 of Oreohelix idahoensis. NCBI lineage: Eukaryota > Metazoa > Mollusca > Gastropoda > Stylommatophora > Oreohelicidae > Oreohelix > Oreohelix idahoensis. The sequence continues at coordinate 29,595 of JAMPIV010009189.1, read as the reverse complement.
ACATCCTTCATCCATCATTGTATGTCTCACGGAAACTGAAACCGCCAGAAGTCAAATACTCCACTGTCGACCGAGAATTGTTGGCAGTGGTATGGGCGATAACGAAACTGGAGAAATTTCTGCTGGGAGCCCCATTCGTAGTCCAGACAGATCAGAAGGCCGTGGCATCACTACGACGGGCGAATCATAAAAGTCCTAAGCTCACCAGATTCGCTATTCTCCTTCAACCTTTTGATTTCTCCATCGAGTACATTACAGGATCAGAGAACATCTTGGCAGATACTCTTTCTAGAAACCCTTCTGATGTCGATTCCTAAACAATGATACTCTTCGCAGAAACTTACCCAAGATGCATAGTACTATCGATGCACTTCGACATAGAAATGAACCATTGACTACAAAACAAGCATCTGCTTACTAGAGACATACGTTATACGAAATGTACGAAATCAAGTAACAATGTGTTCGTATTTACGCCGGGACTTTGGTTGGTGTCCATTCAGGATGAAACTATTTGAAACAATTTCGGAAATAACAAGTGAAATCCTATCGAACTAATTCGGTATATGACTTGAACTATTGGACGTTAAGAAGTTCTATACTTATTCTGAGTCATATCATTTGAACACTTTTTCTAATGGAAATTCACAAGGATCAAGACTACGGATGGATCGTCATATCCAATGTTAATTAATTTTAATTTAGTCGTTGAAGTAATGGAAATTAAAATGAAATGTGAGATAAATATAAAAAAATGAAATATGAAAAAAATTGAAAGAATGAAAAGAAAGCTCACACAAATCTTAGATAATATTCTTAGAATTACATAATCATATTGCATATTTAATAATTATGTTGACACATAACATACTAGTTTATTATTTAGTTAGTTAAGTTAGATAGGTATTAACCACTTAACACAGATAATTCATGTCAAACACACATAACTAAGTTAAATTTATACATTATTTTCTTTCTCTACTTTACTTCTCAATTGGTTTTTTCTTTTTCTTTTCCTTTCTCATAACATCGTCTTTCATTTTCTTGCATTAGATTTTTAATAACTTGATTCTCAATACACACTTAGTATAATTAATTAGTTTACTTTTAATTACTTAAGATTAGTCTTGACGTGACATTTCATTACGACATACTCTAAATTAATTGAGTAATATATATATCAACATTACACATTTTCTTTTAGTTAATATAACATTTTTGTATAACAACTCTGTATAACATGATCGTTATTATATTATATGACTGTTAGTTAGTCGACATGACCACGACACTGTTCTAGTCAGAACATCGTAGGCCATATGTCGCATTTTCGTTAAATTTTTTACTTTATGCACTCAGATAGATTTTTCCAACAAAAAAAAAATCTATCGAATAGATTTCCCCCCCCCCCCCCCCCCGGTGGACAGGGAATTGTTACGGTATTTTTATAGACGCCGTCTGCTAGGACGTGCAGTCTTGGGGATTGCAGTATTTAATATAATGTAAAGTATTATTAGGCTATTGAACGCTATACACACGATCGATTATGACGTGGTAGCGTCGGTAAGGTCACGCTGGGTGACTAGGTTACCGGACCCATCTTTGTATTGACCGTCGAACTGAAGAGACGTGTCCTATAATCCTTCTTGTGGTAGGCATGATATTGCCGCTCATATGTTACTATAGTACGGACATGGGTCAGTCCAAGAATATTAAGAAGAGAGGAATTTTATGGAGGTTAGTAAATTAACTGAATTTAAAGAAGGAAGAATTAGCAGTCCATATTCGTTTATATTGTCAGACGTATAATCTCACTGTCGGCCGTTGGGTGCTCCAACCGCGCGTGCATATAGTTATGACGTTCTGACTATAGTATTGCATATTACTGGACAAGGACTGTGATGCATGGATAGCCTCTACGATGTAGGATTTAATATGTACTTTCATGTTCAACTTGAATGGATTTGTTTCTTCATGTGTAACCTGTAATAAATATATACGGACTCAACCCAAATGAATTATCAATTTAATCAAGTTGCCGAGTTCAAACTTTATGACAGGCAGAATGTTATTGACCCACATTCGCGTAATTTTTCCAACAACAGCACGATCAAGAATTAATGAATCAATGACCAGAACTGAAGAGGCCCTATTGAACAAATAAGAAAAGATAGCCTTCAACAACTACAACGAGCGACCGCAACATTAACCCATGCCCCAAAATGGATGCTAACTTTTTTTTTAAACAGGTGTTGCTTTTGAAACAAGCAATTGACATGTATACTTATGGGAAAATATATATATATTGAATTGTAGCATGACAGTTATAAACATCTTTAGTAGCTATTATTTAAATTAACATTGGCCTTCAGTTCCCCAGGAAGCATCTGCCTTCAACAAATTCATGTCAAGTTTTCTTGTAAACTTCCCTATACTGTTCCATCCCCTCAAGGTCTTTCATTGTCATCTTTATTCGTTTTATGTTGGTCTGCTGTTCCTTTCTCCATGTGTCGTCATAGAAGGTCAAGTTGAATTTTTTGTTAAGTTCCTTGCTGTGATTGACGTGTCCTTGTTGTTACTGTTGAATTTATTTGTTACTTAACGTTTCTACAGGATGAGGTAGCCGGAGGCTTGCCGAACTCTGCTCAGTCGCCACCTACGACTGTGTGGTACTGTCGTAAATTTTGATAAGATAGGTCTGAGGTATTTATGGTCCCGTCCGAGCAGAGGTGATAGTGTTAACTATGTCAGAGTAAGGTGTAAGAAATAGTTTTCTTTTTTCACGAGGGGTGATAGTGTAAGAGAAAGAACAGTCTCTGGATTGGGTAATTGCTCTAATCCAGCCTATCTTTACGACTATATTTAAATTAGACGCACTATCTCTCCTGGTACAAAATACCAGTTACACCACACTCACGTACACACACAACTTTTGTGACCAATACGCACAGACGTGAAAACAAACTATGGATAACATATATGGCAGGGGATGACCAACACGATAACTAAAGGTTTATTAAGTTTATTATCACTAGAAAAAAATCACAACATCAATCATTTACATCAGTAAAATATAGTTTACATACAAAAATATGGAAATCATTAGCCCAATAGGCCCTTCCCTCTTGTAAAGGAAAAACAAAGAAAATCCCAACAGAGGTAGTTTTCACATAAGTTAGTAACCCCAAAAGGTCAACAGAGTAACCTTAGAGTATAGAAATAGACGATAAAGTAAAGAACAAAGTCTCTAGTAAATCTATCCTGAAACCCAAAAAAAAAAGAAATAACAGTATTAGCGAACAAAAAAGACAGAAGTGAGTACAATGATTATACAATATATGAAATATTCATTTCTCTTTCTGTCAATCTGTGGCCACATTCAATCAGGCTTACCTACTACTCTTGAACGTACTTCAGTGTATAGTTAACATAGTCCAGTGTGGTGCTTTTCCAAGTGAGCCCGAGTTCCTCCAAGAATGATTAATTTTTCCTAATGGGGAACGACCGCTTTGATAGTGCTTATTGGATATGAAAAAGTTCACGTCAGGTAGTTCATGTAGAAAATATAAACCGCGATCAAATGTTCACCATGGACACTACACAGTAGTCCCGATATTTAAAGGAAATGTCTGGTGGGTAAACTGTTTGAATCCAATAATGATAAGGAAAAAATATATCCTATCTGCTTTTCTCTCTCTCTCTCTCTCTCTCTCTCTCTCTCTCTCTCTCTCTTTCTCTGGGGTTTGAGTGCCGATTCTGGACCCAAGTATTCTTTGTTCTGGATAAATCCACTCGAGAAAAAGAAACAACGAGAGTCAGTATTCTGGAACAATGTTATATAGATATATGGCCACCACGGGCTGATAATTGTAGGTAAACAATCTGGGTAATTTGCATGTCCAGTTATACTTTATTATTAATGTTTTTGCGTTAGAACTCTCTCTCTGGATGAAAAAAAAATAGGAGGACCGCACAGGTCAAAATCCAAGACCCGATAATAATTAACAAATGTTACTGGAGCTATTCAGACCGCTAGATCGCAGGGTTGATCAGCTTAGATTTTGTTGGAAACAAAACAAATGTCATAACAGTAAATATAAATATTATAACCTAACACACGTTTACGGCAAGGCCTCTTAACCACTCCGGTATTAAATTATAATTTTAAAAAACCACAAGAGTCTAGTTTATCTTAACGCTTTTAACGCGCGATATGAACACTAGTCATTTATAAAATTACACATGATAATTATACTTCGTCATTTATCAAACACCTAGCGTCTTATTAATTAATTAAACATCTATTACTGTGGAATAGCGAGTAATTAAATTTACGTTTACATCTGGAAAAATTAGCTATATGTATTTAGTACGCTATCAATTAACCCAGTAAATCCTAGTGAAATATAATGACGAACTTTAACAATTAAATCACTCAAGTGCTAGTATATATATATTTACCGCAACACAGAAAATGAAACTATCTCCAACGAAATTCTAAGTGAACCACTTTGTATAATGGCTCTAGGATTCGAGCTAGATATTCCGAAAATTCTGAGGCGACTAGATAATTGATTTTAAAGGATGAGGTATTTATATAAAATAGGTCTTCTTTCGTTCTCTAGTGCGAAATATACCGCCTTAGCCCGTATTTTGGGAAAATCTACGGTTCGATTCCTGAATGAAAGCTTTCTTTCACACTTCTGCCGACCGCATAGCCATTTGCTAGCGAGCAGAAGTCTTTTGATCTTGTCTCTTACTGTAGCTGATTACGTCCCCCTGGGGATCACGAACAAACGGATGTGGTCGGTAACTGTGGTTATCGCTCCTTGACCCGTTCTCCTTCTACACGCGTTCAGTCTGATCTGTCATTTTTTCAACGATTGCCCAATCGCTCGCGTGATAATTCGGTTAACGGCTCCACTCGCTGGCTGTTTACATGTCCCGTCGTGGACTAGCTAATAGTTCTGTTTGTAAATACTCGCTAGTGCCTGTAAGACATAGAGAAAACAAAGAAAATAGGCGTAGCTAAAATATGAGTTAGACAGGCATCGAAGAGCATGGGTTCTGCGTTAACAAAACCGTGAATACTAATATGGAATCAAAGTGTCGTAGATTTTTTTTGATAGGAGAATTAAGACATAGATTGGTCCCTTTTGAATAGAAATAGAATAGGTGATAGTTCAGTGTGAGATGATAATAGAAATAGATTTTCACGAGTGAGATGGTAGAAACTAATAGAGCCTGTCCCTGAAATCGAGAATCTTCTCTCTTTCAGCCTATCTTCTAGAACAGATTTAGAGGAGTCAGACAGTCTATTATGATATATATACATATATATATATATATATATATATATATATATATATATATATATATATATATATATATATATATATATATATATATATATATACCACTCACATGCACACACACAAGTGACGACAGTTAGACGCACAGACGTGAAAAACTATAACAATGGAAATATAGGTATTTGGGACAAGCTGACTAACACACTGGTATAATGTTTATGTAAATTTTATTAACATAAAGAAAATTGTCCACAACAAATAAGTTTGCTTATCAAGCACATATAATTACACATAGGTTAATGAATTACTAAAAGAATAATAGACCCATAGGTATAATCTTTTCCTCCGATGTTTAGCCCACGATCCTGTTAGAAGAAAAGTGATAGTCCCAAAGAGTCACTGATTCATACGCTGTAGTCTACGATTTCCCTCTAAGGTTAAGAACAGAGTTGATACATTAATCTATTCTACGAGCGAAATATCATTAGCAACAAACTTGCATAAAGAAATTTCAAAGTGGGTGCATAGATTCAAACAAATTGAAAGAATCACTCGTTCTGCTTTCACTCGGTTTATTCAGCAGGGGCCCCTGTCGTACTTTCTTACCTACAATCTGGCTGGCGTTCGCCGTCTGGCGCAACTTCAGGACACACACACCGTAACGTAAATCTGTATTTCGTTTGGTAAAAGTGGAAACCAGCTCTGCAGATCAGGTTTCATCCAATGGTCCGGGGAGCTTCCACTTTAACTGTATTTTCAGATTTTCTGTTAGTGTCACTTGATTCAGGTCATATAAGAAATTTTAAACGGGCTTACAGTGTCAGAACTCGAGGTTTCTAGTACTTCGGAAATGCCCGGTTGATAACTTCTCTCAATATGTATATATGTTCTTGGTCACACCACAATAAGTCAAAATGTCGGAAATGTTATTTTTTGTAATATAGTTCGCCACAGGACTGCATGTACTAGAGATTTATAGGAAGAATTTAATCTGGCGCGATCGGCCCAGTTACTTCATTTAGCCTTAAAGTTTGTGAAAATGGGTACTCTGTCGTTTCTGGATGCAAACGCACTGCCAGACAGGTTTTACTTTGTAAACCCACGTATTTAAGGACACAAATGTTTTTGTTTCTTCTCAGATTTACTCATATGTACTACACCGCTGGTAGAGGTTGGGCTTACCCCAGAATACTGTATAAGAAAAAAACATATAGAATACATAATATTATACACATATCCTATGTCTACCTCGCGTACAATAATATATATATTCACTTCGGTTATTTAATTTAAATCAGAAACTATAAGCTTAAAGCTTGTCTCATCGTTTAAAACTCCCGTGAAATAAATTATAGTCATTACCAAAGATCAATCCTCATGAATTAGAAATACGTACATATTTCGTCAATACTCAATGATGACTCAGTGCATTAATTTAGTTTAGTTAAAATATTCTCTACTAGTTACTAGCAGTTTAATTAAATTTAGTTATTGCTGAATTAGTTTTTTTCGCTAGAAATTATAATTTATTCTGCTATCCACTGTAAAACTTAGAGAGTATAGCTAAATTATCATTTAATCACTCTACACAGAAATAAAACTAGTGAAAATGAAATATGCGATCACCACTTAAATCACTCAACACTACTAGATATTAATATTACCTCCCAACAGAACTACAGGCAATCACCACGAAACTAGAATTATTCACTTATATCGGTATTCTAGAAGCTCGGCAAAATTGTCGAGAAAACTAAGAACTTCGCTATACAAGCTTATTCTCTAGCACGAAGCGATCCGATACTGCAACTTAGGAGAACTGAATGAAGTCTAACTACTCTGGTATAATATCTGAAAACAGACAAATGATCCACGCCATTCTCGAAAACCCGAAATAGCGTCCCGTCTTAACACTTCACATTAACTCAGGCGCCGGCAATAAAACTGCCAGTGCTCGTTCTAACACCTGCAGCTACCTCTGGTCATTCCCGAGCGATGCATGTTGGCGCCTCTCACACCCATCACCGAGAAATTTAACCGTAGAAGCTTCGCGTCATATGAAAATGTTAGACGATATGTCTGCCATCATGTCTGTCGAGAACGAATTTCACACTATTCGGTCTACTCAAGGACTTAGCTTAACAGCATTAAAAATGTGTTGCTAAATAAGAAAAGAGACAGGCGAAGGTTTGAATGGGAGAGTTATATTTTCACAATCAAACGAATGCGAAAAAAGAAAAAGGATAAAAGAGCGATAACAAAGTAGAAGACACGGGTAGAATAGAGAAAAGATATAGAAATTTATTAATCATAAATCTCTCTGCGACAGACGTCCCCCCTTTAAGATATGGAACCGCTCCATGTCTACGTTATGGAAATAAATTTCCTATATCCGTAGCTTCAGGGTGTCTGTTCTCTTCCCTCTCATCTCCCTCCTCCGTCTCTATCCAACTTCTCCTCATGTCTGCTCGCAAAGTCTTCCTTCTCTGGAATGTCTGCCGTGTGCGCTTGAAAGAGCGTCGCCGCTTTTGACATTTTTGAAAGATTCCGTGTGATTGCAGTGGAATTTCCCTGCCACTATCGTCATCTTCGTCAGTTTTGGCGATCGTCAGGAGACGTTCGGGGGTCGGCACTGGTCTTTCCAAGTATTTCTTTAACAGATTTAAATGGAAAACCTTCTCCTTTCCTTTAATAGAGATCTGGTAGTTAGCCTTAGAAATCTTTTTCAGGACGGTAAACGGCCCTTGCCATCCGATACGTAGTTTGTTGTTCCCAGTAGGGATTAACACCAAAACTTTATCTCCTGCTTGTAATTCTCTCTCTTTCGCGACTTTCCTGTATCGGTTAGCGTGCTTTGCGCGTGCTCGCTTAAAGTTGGTCGTTGCTAGGTCCCATCCTAGTTTCAACTTTTCCTTTAAATCCGACACATATTTACTGGCTGAGACGACTGTCTCATCAGCCTTCTGGTCTGTCAGCGACTGAAGTAAGGCTTCAAGCGGCCCTTTAATAGGTCTGCCGAATAAAAGCGTAGCTGGGGGAAATCCTGTGGAATTATGTGGGGATTCTCTGTAGCCAAATAAAGCTGCAGGAATACAAAGATCCCAATCAGTCTTGACCCGATGCGTCGACCCGCAATATAAAAGGTTTCTTAAGGTCAGGTAGCCTCAGAATGGGGTATTCGGATAGCTGTCCTTTGAGAGTGACGTAAGCTTGTTCGCACTTAGAATCCCAAATAACTTGTTCCGGTCGCCCCTTTTTGGTAAGGTCAGTAAGGGGTGCCGTTAGCCCGTTGAAATTTTTGATAAATTTCTGATAATATGCACACTGTGATAGAAATGAACGTGTGTCTTTCTTCGTTCGGGGCCTCTTTGCTGCAACTATTTTCTCAATGTTCTTGGCAACTGGCCACATGCAGCCTTGAGAAATGATATGCCCCAGGAAGTCAAGCTTTTCAAATCCGATGAGGCATTTGCTAGGTCTGGCTGTGAGACCAGTTTCCTGTAGTCTCCTGAGGAGCATAGCAACCGTAGCAATGTGTTCATCGTAGGTTTCCGTTGCAATTAATATGTCATCCATGAAATTATGGATATGGGGACTTTGCAAGGGTTCTAAAACCTTTCTCACCATTCTGGTGAAGACTCCCGGTGCGTTGTGCAATCCGAACGGCATCACGTTGAAGGTATAGTGTCCTTCACTGGTGATGAAAGCTAACAAGGGCTTAACTTCCTCCTTGACTGGTATTTGGTAATAACCTTTACTCAGGTCAATCTTGGAGAAAATTCTTGCCTTGCTAAGCTTCGTGAACAGCTCAGAAGCGTTCTGTAGAGGTTCAGGCTGGAATTCCGTTACAGTGTTAAGTAAGCGGCAATCTATGCACAGCCGAACTTCCTTATTGGGCTTATGTAACAGTACTACACTCGAACTGTAAGGAGAGGTAGGCTCACTGATAATTCTTGCTTGACGTAGCTTGTCTATTTCTCCGCGTAGCGTATCAGCTTTAGCATACGGGAGTAGTATACAATGTACCAAACGAGGCGGTTTCAGGTGGAGCGCAGGTGGAGCGCAGGTGGAGCGCATGACTTTTATATAGCAAAAACGCCAGGTGGAGCGCATGACTTTTATATAAGGGAAATGTGGTGGAGCAAGATGGCGGACTTGAGATAACAAGAAGAGGGGTATAGGAAGATAGCGGGATGAGTTTTTATATAAGGAAATTTGGTGGCGCTTTGTGGTGACTTTTTATATAGTAATATATTATTGTTGTTGTATGTGTTGTTTTTAGTATATCATAGCCAACTTAGGTAGTATTCTGGCGGTGTTAGACAAACAAGAAGACGACAATAGGATATATTTAGACTTTGAGATAATAGTTAGAGTTGAGATAACAAGAAGATGATATTTAGACTTTGAGACTTGAGATAATAGGAAGACTTTTAGACAATAGGAAGATGGTATATACATATTTTACAACAGTTAGACGATATATATTTTACAACAGTTAGACGAACAGTTATACGATATATTTAGACATATATTTACAGTAGAACTCCATTTATCCGAACCCCATGGGACCGAGCATCGTTCGGATAATCAAATGTTCGGATAATTGGATTACATAATGTATCGAGTACATGTACACATATTTCTAAAAATAATTAACCATCACAAGGAAAATACACTATAAAACATATTTAATTGTGCTGTAATAATAATACCCACACTGTATTAGATCACTGTATCACCAAAATCTTTCATTACACTGCAGTGCATGTACTGCTTGTATTAATTATTATTTTTTAAGAAAGAGAAATGTTTTCAAAATAACATTACAAACGATTCAAAACCAGGCGAAACTTACGTATACATGTACTTGCACAGATGTAGCCCACTATTTAAAATAATGAGGAATCCTCTTTTGCACCAAAACTGGATAGTCTCCTTTTGGCTGCTAAGTCCCGCATTCTCTTCAACAGCAGAAGCTGTGTAGGACAGCTGTCATCTTCTTGCTCGTTGAAGCCATCGCCGTGTCTAGTGCTATAAAGGCCTCTTCAGGACTTGGTCGACGTTTTGGGTTTTCTTCATAATCTAGAAGTACATCATGTACTTCTGAGGAGTCTTCATCATCGGTCACTACATGCATTTTTTTTCTTCTTGCACAAAAACAACATTTCTTCGTCATTCAAAAACGGAAAACCAGAATCATTATCATCTTCTAGCCACATGTGTGCATCATCTTTGTCACAGTCCGAAAATCCGGGCATTGCTTGAAACAGTTCCACAACTTCATTTATACAATCATCATTTGTGTCCACTGCAGTAGTTTCATTTCCTTCTTTTTCCCAAGCAATCTATTCCAAGCCTTGTTAAGATTATCCTGTGACAGGGTGGTCCAAGCATCAGCTAACATATAGCAGCAGTCTTTGAGATTAAGCTTTTTGGAAAACGCCACCACACTTTCTTCATCTTCAGCCAACAATAAACGACGCAGGACTTCCTTCTTGTACATCTTTTTAAGCTTTGCTATAACACCCTGATCCATTGGTTGAATCAGTGCTGTTACATTGAGAGGCAGAAAAATTACTTTAAAATTTCCATCAACTGCATTCAATGTATCCGTCTCTGGATGAGATGGTGCATTGTCCAGTAGAAGAAATTCGTTTCCAGTTTTCTTTTCTTGTTCTCTCAACCTCTTCACATTTGGGATGAACTGATTTGTATACCAATCAAGAAATATTTCACTATTCATCCAAGCACTCTTCTGTGCTTTGTTGCACAATGGGAGACATGTCACATTCTTTAAACAACGTGGTTTTTTTTTTGGCTTCGCCGATCATTAGCACCGCACCGGTGAACGATGACTTCCACTGGCATTCGCGGCTACCAAAATTGCACTTTTTAAACCCAGGGGCAGATGCTTCTTGCTGAGATGCAAGTGATTTTTGAGGCAATGATTTCCAGTATAAGCCAGTCTCATCGGCATTATACACATCATCGAGTGAATAACCTTCTTCTTCCAAAAAAGCCAAGAATGTTTCTTTAAAATTTTCAGCGGCAGTTGCATCGCTAGATAAAGATTCCCCTTGAATCTCCAATTCTCGTATGCCATGACGAGATTTAAAGTTTCTTAACCATACCTGGCTAGCCTTAAAGTCAGGAGGACCGTCACGTTGATTGTTGAATTGAAGTGCCTTTTCACACAATAGAGAGACAGAGACAGGTTCCCCTTTGCTTCTTCTTTGCACAAACCATATATACAAAGCTTCTTCCAATTTCAAATCTTTCGCATTTCTCATGGTTTTACGTTTCTTCGACCCATTTTTACTATCCAATTTCGATGCAAAACTCATAATTTTATCCTTGTTACTTTTGATGTCAGAGACGGTAGCTTTCCCAACATTGAAAATCCTTGCAAGTGAAGATACAGTTTCACCTTTTCCTAGTCTCTTGATAATTTCTGTTTTCGTTTCAATTGACAAAACATTGCGGTTCCTTTTATATGCTTTAGGCCTACTGGAAGATGCTATACCGCACAGAGAAATACTTGTACACCAAAATTATTCTGCTGTAGTAGCAGACACAATTATTTTAAGTTGAACTGTCTGTTTAGCCAGTGTTCTGCCTAGAACGCACACGTACACTGGATTGGTAAACCAGATATTAACTGACTTTATGATCTAACTGACATCTTGTACGTAAGCGACCGACCATTAGCCCATCATATCCTCTACAAATTGTTCGCACACATTTGAAGCTTGCCGCATCAAAAGATTCAGAAATGTAGTCTAACATGACTGGTGGCTCCTGATTTTTTTTTTTTTTTTTTTTTTTTGGGAAAAAGTGTTCGGATAATTGGATGTTCGGATAATTGGGGTTCGGATAAATGGAGTTCTACTGTATATACATATTTTACAACAGTTATAAGAACAGTTATACGATATATTTAGACGATATATTTAGACAAACAGTTAGACAAACAACGGACGATATAGGTAACAAAAATGAATTTTAGTTAATATATTTTTATTTTATATTCAATAGTGTTTTTGTAGTAACAAAACATATATGGTAATATATAGGTGTACATATATAGTATTGTTTAACATTATACGAGAGTATACATTGTGCAGTAATTTTTTTTATCAAATCACATATGAATGTACAATTGAAAAATAATTATATTTTATATAGGAAAGACAGTTTGTATATGGTAACATTATCAAACATTGATATTTTACAATTATCAAATCATATATGAATGTACTTTGTTATATATATATTAGTGGTGTTTTGTTACAAAATATACATTATCACAGTAAGAAATATAATATCACAGCTGCAGGCCAGACCTTGAAGGGTGTTGTCACGTCGTAAGAAATAGAGGTGTTGTGTATGTGGTATTGGAGTGGAAGACAGTTTAGATGTTGAGGGGTGATGTGGTGACGTTGTCGGGATGTACCTGTCTTTTGATGTAAAAGTAAGACAGGGCGTTGCGGTGTTGTCCGTAGGTGTAGATGGAGGATTTGTGTGCACGGAACCCGATATTTTTCCCACCCTGTGCTTGTTGTGTGTTGAGGACGTCTAAGAAAGTGTGTTTGCCTACTTTGTTGTGGTGTTTGTTGAGTCCTTTGGTAGTTGTTTTGTCATAGTCGCCAAAACAGTGATACGTATTGCTACAGAGGGAAACCATCCCCCTGCCTTCGTACTCTAATTTAAAAAGGCCCGGTGTCCGTTTGTCGAATAATATTTGTTCGCGGCATTTCTGACAAAGGGCGCGCGTTTTACCCTCGCTAGCTACAAAGTCGGGTCTATGGTCGGGACATACTTCGGCGGGGAACCATTGGTGGTAGGAGCTATAAAATTCTCGTCGCATAGCGGGCTTAACAACGTCCGCTAAGTTATTCGCGCTAAGGGCCAAGTAAAGGCTGTCTGTGTCCGTCTCGCACAACTGAAAATCTGACCTATCTACAAATTTATCTAGACAGTCGTAATAAAATTCTAACATGCGTAATTTCGCGTATTGGTAGACGAAAAAACCTATCTGGACGGGGAGGTCCCAACTAATAGTCTGTTTAAGTTTTTCTACTTCGAATATGTCGTCCGTCACTAACGTCATTTTCCTAAATCGGGGTGAGTTTATTAATTTAGAGGTACCCTCTCCCGTCGTGTACGAGACATCCACATGCTTCGCCTTATTGGTCAATGTTTTACCATAAGCCGCGTTACCCAGCAGTTTCATAGTTTCGCTGGTAATGGCATAGGCAGGATCAGTATCACCCTGTCGACGCGCGTTCGAAACAGTGTCCCCAAACTGCTTGAAACACGTCACAGGTGTATACTCAATCACCTGGTAAATACAGGTGACTTCTAAGCCTTTGATTAGGTACCACCGAAGCAGTGGTGTTGTCAACAGAATTTTCTTACCCACATAACTTCCGATCAACGTCCGTCTGGGGGTAGTCAGAAGTTTGTGTTTTTCGGCGTATTCCCGCATGAAAGGCCCAATATCTTCCCTCGTGACGTCGACATTCTTAAAAATGGGCGTCATTTCAGAGAAATGTTCTTTTAAAGAGTCGGGGACATGAATGTCACACTCGACTAGACCAAACAAGGTCTCGTCTAACACCGAGGCGAGAATATTTTCTTTTGTCAGCGGGTACCGACATTTGGTGTAAGACGGTTTCTGGGTAGGGAAGGTGGCGTTCAGAAAACGACGGATTGATGGATCGGTTTTCTTCAATGCCTGCCACTCGCATTCCCACATTTCGACAATGGTAACGTTACATTACAGCTGTGATATTATATTTCTTACTGTGATAATGTATATTTTGTAACAAAACACCACTAATATATATATAACAAAGTACATTCATATATGATTTGATAATTGTAAAATATCAATGTTTGATAATGTTACCATATACAAACTGTCTTTCCTATATAAAATATAATTATTTTTCAATTGTACATTCATATGTGATTTGATAAAAAAAATTACTGCACAATGTATACTCGTATAATGTTAAACAATACTATATATGTACTCCTATATATTACCATATATGTTTTGTTACTACAAAAACACTATTGAATATAAAATAAAAATATATTAACTAAAATTCATTTTTGTTACCTATATCGTCCGTTGTTTGTCTAACTGTTTGTCTAAATATATCGTCTAAATATATCGTATAACTGTTCGTATAACTGTTGTAAAATATGTATATAAATATATGTCTAAATATATCGTATAACTGTTCGTCTAACTGTTGTAAAATATATATCGTCTAACTGTTGTAAAATATGTATAAACCATCTTCCTATTGTCTAAAAGTCTTCCTATTATCTCAAGTCTCAAAGTCTAAATATCATCTTCTTGTTATCTCAACTCTAACTATTATCTCAAAGTCTAAATATATCCTATTGTCGTCTTCTTGTTTGTCTAACACCGCCAGAATACTACCTAAGTTGGCTATGATATACTAAAAACAACACATACAACAACAATAATATATTACTATATAAAAAGTCACCACAAAGCGCCACCACATTTTCCTTATATAAAAACACATCCCGCCATCTTCCTATACCCCTCTTCTTGTTATCTCAAGTCTAAATATAACGTCTTCTTGTTATCTCAAGTCCGCCATCTTGCTCCACCACATTTCCATTATATAAAAGTCATGCGCTCCACCTGGCGTTTTTGCTATATAAAAGTCATGCGCTCCACCTGCGCTCCACCTGAAACCGCTTCGTTTGGTACATTGTATACTACTTACGGGATAGGGTAAACTCTGGTACGAACAGGTGTCTCGTTTGTCAGTTTCATATCGAACTCTATGAGATGTGTTCGACCAGGTACATCCGTTAAAACTGTTGTGTACTGTTTCAGTAGCGCCCTCGTTTCTGTCTGTTGTGCTTCAGAGAGATTTTCACCGAATTTTACATCTTGGAAAGATTCCGTTTGTTACACTGGATACTCCATGCAACTATCGTCATCTCCCTTATCTTCAGTTGCTACGGCGACCGCCAAGAGATGTTCGGAGGACGGCACCGGTCTTTCCAAGTATTTCTTTAGCAGATTTACATGGTAGACCTCCTTTCCTTTAATAGAGATCTTGTAGGTAGTTCGTGAGATCTTTTTAAGGACGGTAAACTGCCCTTGCCACCCGATGCGTAGTTTGTTGCTTCCGGTTGGCAGTAACAAAAAAACGTTCTCCCCTGGTTGAAGTTCTCTCTCTTTCGCTACTTTATTATATCATTGAGCGTGCTTTGCGCGTGCTCGCTTAAGGTTTGTCGTTGCTAGATCCCATCCTAGTTGTAACCTTTAGTTAAGTTCCGATACATATTTACTGGCTGAGACGACTGTCTCGGCAGCCTTCTGGTCTGTCAGGGACCGAAGTAAGGCTTCTAGCGGCCCTTAATAGGTCTGCCGAATAAAAGTGTAGCTGGTGGGAACCCTGTAGATGTCTGTGGAACTTCCCTGTAGGCGAATAAGGCTGCAGGAATGAAAAGGTCCCAATCTTCAGGTTTTTCTTGGCCCAGCTTACGTAACATCATGGTGAAGCTGCCGTTGAAGCGCTTCACGAGCCCATTTCCGGCCGGATGGTAAGGGCTTGTGTGGATGTGTTTGGCCCTGAAGATCTTAAAGATCTCCTCCATTAACAGGCTACGGAATTGGGATCCGTTATCCGTCAAAACTTGTTGAGGGAATCCCAACCATGTAAAAATTTGCACTAGGGCTTCTGCGACATGCTTGGAATCCGTGCATGTTAGCGGTATAGCTTCGGCCCACATAGTGCATGTGTCGACTAAGGTCAGGATAAACCTGTTCCTTCTTTTAGTCCTTTCTAGGGGTCCAACAATGTCGACAGCAACCTGTTCAAATGGTGTCCCCACTAGTAGCATTTCACCCATGGGTACTGGGGGTGTCAAGTGCTTGGGTGCTACCCGTTGGCACTGGGCGCAGGATTTCACATACCTGATAATGTCAGAGTTCATTCCTGGCCACCATTAGTGGGTTTTTATTCGCTGAATAGTGGCGTTTTGTCCCATATGTCCGCTAAAGGGAAGAGAGTGCCCCATTTCTAAGATTTGGTTTCTGTACTGCGTCGGTACTAGGAGCTGATTATGCCCTTGTTCAGGGTTGCCCGTTCTACGATACAATACGCCATCCTTAGAAAAGATGTCTCCGTTGTGTCTGGGGTCCTTGGCCATGGGCAGTTTCCTAAATCAGGGCTCCAGAGTACGGTCCTTTTGTTGCGACTCTTTTAGTTCCTTAGGTAACATATTAGGCGTAGGCTCCCGTTCCTTCTGAGTTTGCCCTCTTGTGGTTACTGCTGCCACAATCGGCTCTTTCGATCTCCCGATAAACACGTATCTACATCCAAGTATAACTGGGTAGATCGGATCATCCCTAATAGCCGCTTTGATAACACCTCTGACAAAATCAGAGTGTATCTCCACCAGTGCGATGGGAAGCGTCTTGGGTGCATCACTCTTGAAAACTCCACATAGTTTGACGGTGTCTTCTGTCTCTTGACCGGGTTTGACTAAGTGTCTTGCGACAATGCAATCAAAAGATAAACCCGTGTCAAAAAGACAAGTGGTTGAAGTCCCGTTCAAAATAACAGTTCCTCGCCTTGAGGGCCTCTCACCCTCAGGTTGAGACTCACTGACATTAATTCTTCCTTGCGATGCTGTTTGCAAGCATCCGATGCGGTTAGGCCCGGTGTGCTTGCCCTGATCAGATGTCCCTGGTGCAGGGGTCTTTCCCCTGTCTTGACCTTTGTGGCCGCTCTGCCATGCAGGCCGTGTGGGTTGATCAGAATTTTTGTTGGTGGGATATCTGGTTTTGTAGAATTTCGCTTTTTCCTGGGGAGGGTTGTTGGGTACAGTTTCTCGTTGGTTATGGTGATGGGAAGAATGGGAAGACTGCTCTAGATTATTTTTTCGAGACGGCTCATCTGTCGGTTTGCGTTTTGTGCTGGGAAGTTCGGCCATAGCATTTACGTAACGTTCAGACTACTGAGAATGTCATCTAACTTTACGGCGCCTTGTTCAGCCAGAATCTACGGGTTTCATTTGACAAAGTGGTTTTTATTTGTTCTGTAAGATCTAATTCCAAAAGTCCTTCATAAGTGAGAGGGAGCTCGGAAAGCTCCATGCACTTTGTCAAGAAGGTCGTCAGGCATGAAGAGAACTGGGGAAATGTCTCGGTGCCTTCCCTTCTGCTGTTTCTGAACAGGTGCAAAAATTTGCAAGCGTTCATTTCGAACTCTCCAGTAAAGCCTTCTTTAACATGTCGTAGTTGTCTTGATGGCTGCTTCCCAGTTTTACGTACACATCATAAGCAGTGCCTTTCATAGCTTGAGTCACTACCCGGAACTCTCTAACCCATACAGTGTCACCATTCTCTCAAATTTTTCTAGAAACGAGTCAATTTTCTCATTGGGGTTTGGGAAGGGTTCCAGGGCGAAAGATATAGCTGCGAGTTGGGGAGATTGAGTGCTGGATTGATCAGTTAAAGAGGAAAGGGAGAAGACGGCTCTCCATTGCTGGAAGTAGAGGCAGCCCCACGACTTTGGACCTCTAGAGCCTTAAGCGCCAATTCATGCTGTCTCTCCTTCTCTCTTTCCGCATGCTGCCTCTTCTTCTAACTTTCCTCATGCTGTCTCTCCTTCTCCATTTCGTTTGCCCTGCGAGCTTCCATCTCTGCCTCAATTTTTTTCTGCTCTAATTGAGATTGACGCTCTTCTCGCTCTTTCTCCATCTGCCTAGCTTTTTCTTCTCTTTCCTTCTCCCTAGCTGCTGCTACTTTCTCTCTGGCTTCTGCTTCCTTCTTCTCCGCGTCATATCTGTCGAGTTCTTTCCTGACAAAAGCTTTCGCTTCTCCTTCCAATCCCTCTTCCCTTGCTTCCTCTCTTAGCATTGTTCTAAGTTTTGCCCGCTCAGCCATGTCGAATTACCGACTGCGACTTACTTGAGAAAGAAGAAGAAAAGAAGGAGATAATCTCTCTATCCTTAGCCGCTTATGAGAAAAACCAACCAAAAAAAAATATTATTTACCTGAGATACCTCCTCCTGTTATCAGTTATCTAATCTATCGCTGTTATTAACTGGCAACTAGGCTCCTAATACAGACGACTTAAGCCAAATAAATGGTAGGTCAGGCTAGCCACTGGAAAAACTACTATTACTAAAGGTGGAGACAAACAAAATTTTTATTTAAAATAAATTTAAGAAGAAAAAAATATTTTTTCCTTCATAAAAATCCACCCAAAACTCGCCCACCTGAAGTCAGTTAAGAGTAAGGGACGCAATTAACTTGACTTGAAAGTCAGAACGCAGTCCTTAGCTTAGCTCAAACTCTGCTGATTAAAAAAACCCTAGTGATCCCAGGGATGTATCCTGTCTCAAGTGCTCTTTAATATATATCTAGAACATAGTATGCAGGAGGCTCTCTACGATTATAAAACAACCATATCGATTGGAGGCCGACCTCTTTGCAATCTACGTTTTGCTGATGATATCGATCTGATAGCTGGAACAGAATCAGAACTTCAAGATCTTACCTCTAGACTCGAGAAAGTAACAAGAACGTATGGGATGGAAATTAATATAGAAAACAGCAAGATATTGGTGAATAGCCATAAGAAACATGTTCCGACCAACATTATGTTAAATGGGCAAACGTTAGAAGAAGTTAACACCTTTAAATATCTCGGGTCCACTATATGTAGTGATGGAAGATCAAGTAAAGAAATCAAGACAAGACTTGAGATGGCCTCAGCTGCCATGACAAGGTTGAATGTGATCTGGAAAAGTAACATCAGTTTTCCTGTGAAGATCAAATTATACAAATCACTCGTATTATCTATTCTCTTGTATGGGTGTGAGGGCTGGACACTCACTGCAGATATGGAGCGAAGGATTCAGGCTTTCGAGCATAAATGTTATAGAAGAATTTTGCGCATTTGCTATAAAGAGCACAAAACAAATGTCTATGTTAGAGAGAAGATAAACACCTATGCAGGCCACCAAGAACCACTTTTGTCAGTAGTAAAACGTCGAAAGCTTGCCTGGTTTGGGCATGTAACTCGTCATGACTCCCTTTCGAAAACGATCCTCCAGGGAACAGTCGAAGGTAAACGGAGAAGAGGAAGGCAAAGAAAATCCTGGGCTGATAACATCAAAGAATGGGCAGGACACGGTTTTTCCACACTTGTACGCATTGCTGAGGATAGAGAGCAGTGGAGGACCCTGTCTGCTGATGCTTCCACCATGACACCCCTACGACCCATGACGGGTTACGGGTTGAGATGAGATGATGAGTGATTGTTTAAACAATCACGCGTCCTAGCGGTCTGTTACAAAATTACCAAATATCATATATCTAACAAAGATTATTATCAAACAAATTTCCCGTAACTCTATGATGCTGTGGAAAGAAAACAATCCTATGTATGTGTGTAGTCAAACACCCAGTAACTAAGATCGTTGTCTAGGGGATAATTATTTAATGTTCCTTAATTCACAAGACAAACAACACACTCTAACTAGATAAACCTTCTGATTCAATATCAGACTTTAGACGTTTATTTAGACTCGGACTTATTTCTTAATCCTGGAGCGAGCCGAGCATTATGTCGTAAATTTTGATAAGATAGATCAGAGGTATTTATGGTCCCGTCCGAGCAGAGGTGATAGTGTTAACTATGTGAGAGTAAGGTGTAAGAAATAGTTTTCTATTTTTTCACGAGGGGTGATAGTGTAAGAGAAAGAACAGTCTCTGGATTGGGTAATTGCTCTAATCCAGCCTATCTTTACGACTATATTTAAATTAGACGCACTATCTCTCCTGGTACAAAATACCAGTTACACTACACTCACGTACACACACAACTTTTGTGACAAATACGCACAGACGTGAAAACAAACTATGGATAACATATAGGGCAGGGGATGACCAACACGATAACTAAAGGTTTATTAAGTTTATTATCACTAGAAAAAAATCACAACATCAATCATTTACATCAGTAAAATATAGTTTATAGACAAAAATATGGAAATCATTAGCCCAATAGGCTCTTCTCTCTTGTAAAGGAAAAACAAAGAAGATCCTAACAGAGGTAGTTCCCACATAAGTTAGTAACCCCAAAAGGTCAACAGAGTAACCCTAGAGTATAGGAATAGACGATAAAGTAAAGAACACAGTCTCTAGTAAATCTATCCTGAAACCAAAAAAAAAAGAAATAACAGTATTAGCGAACAAAAAAAGACAGAAGTGAGTACAATGATTATACAATATATGAAATATTCATTTCTCTTTCTTACAATCTGTCAATCTGTGGCCACATTCAATCAGGCTTACCTACTACTCTTGAACGTACTTCAGTGTATAGTTAACATAGTCCAGTGTGGTGCTTTTCCAAGTGAGCCCGAGTTCCTCCAAGAATGATTAATTTTTCCTAATGGGGAACGCCCGCTTTGATATTGCTTATTGGATATGAGAAAGTTCACGTCAGGTAGTTCATGTAGAAAATATAAACCGCGATCAAATGTTCACTATGGACAGTACACAGTAGTCCCGATATTTAAAGGAAATGTCTGGTGGGTAAACTGTTTGAAACCAATAATGATAAGGAAAAAATATATCCTTTCTGCTTTTCTCTCTCTCTCTCTCTCTCCTTCTCTCTCTCTCTCTCTCTCTCTCTCTCTCTCTCTCTCTCTCTCTCTCTCTCTGGGGTTTGAGTGCCGATTCTGGACCCAAGTATTCTTTGTTCTGGATAAATCCACTCGAAAAAAGAAACAACGGTAGTCAGTATTTTGGAACAATGTTATATAGATATATGGCCACCACGGGCTGATAATTGTAGGTAAACAATCTGGGTAATTTGCGTGTCCAGTTATACTTTATTATTAATGTTTTTGCGTTAGAACTCTCTCTCTCTCTCTCTCTCTCTCTCTCTCTGGATGAAAAAAACAAGAGGACCGCACAGGTCAAAATCCAAGACCCGATAATAATTAACAAATGTTACTGGAGCTATTCAGACCGCTAGATCGCAGGGTTGATCAGCTTAGATTTTGTTGGAAACAAAACAAATGTCATAACAGTAAATATAAATATTATAACCTAACACACGTTTACGGCAAGGCCTCTTAACCACTCCGGTATTAAATTATAATTTTAAAAAACCACAAGAGTCTAGTTTATCTTAACGCTTTTAACGCGCGATATGAACACTAGTCATTTATAAAATTACACATGATAATTATACTTCGTCATTTATCAAACACCTAGCGTCTTATTAATTAATTAAACATCTATTACTGTGGAATAGCGAGTAATTAAATTTACGTTTACATCTGGAAAAATTAGCTATATGTATTTAGTACGCTATCAATTAACCCAGTAAATCCTAGTGAAATATAATGACGAACTTTAACAATTAAATCACTCAAGTGCTAGTATATATATATTTACCGCAACACAGAAAATGAAACTATCTCCAACGAAATTCTAAGTGAACCACTTTGTATAATGGCTCTAGGATTCGAGCTAGATATTCCGAAAATTCTGAGGCGACTAGATAATTGATTTTAAAGGATGAGATATTTATATAAAATAGGTCTTCTTTCGTTCTCTAGTGCGAGATACAACGTCTTAGCCCGTATTTTTGGAGAATCTACGGTTCGATTCCTGAATGAAAGCTTTCTTTCACACTTCTGTCGACCGCATAGCCATTTGCTAGCGAGCAGAAGTCTTTTGATCCCGTCTCTTACTGTAGCTGATTACGTCCCCCTGGGGATCACGAACAAACTGATGTGGTCGATAACTGTGGTTATCGCCCCTTGACTTGTTCTCCTTCTACACGCGTTCAGTCTGATCTATCACTATTTCAACGATTGCCCAATCGCGGGCGTGATAATTCAGTTAACAGCTCTACTCGCTGGCTGTTTATATGTCCCGTCGTGGACTAGCTAATAGGTCTGTTTGTAAATACTCGCTAGTGCCTGTAAGACATAGAGAAAAAAAATAGGCGTGGCTAAAATATGAATTAGACAGATATCGAAGAGCATGGGTTCTGCGTTAACAAAACCGTGAATACTAATAAGGAAGCAAAGGTGGGAAATATGTAATCTATTTACATAACCTGACACAGGTACCGTTAAGTGATTCTTTTATTTGTTCCCCTTTCGGGCTCCGGCGATACACTGAGAATTTTTATTTTTTAATGACATCTATGTTGATCACAAAATCCTTACAATTGGAAGTTAGTCATGGAAAATTAGGAAATAAGCAGGAAAAGCCCTGGAGGCCACGGAGATGTGGTTTTACAGATGAATGTTAGAACACCATGGGCAGCTGAAAAGAGTAATTAGGATGTCCTTAATGAAGCCAAAGCGCAAAGGAAGATTATTACTCATATTAGAAGGAAGCTGTCAACTTTCTTTGGATATGTTTTGAGATGAAAGCTGGAATATATCGTGACAACAGAAAAGATCGAAGGAAAAAGAGATACGAGACGACAACGAGAGAAATGCTGGAAATTTTTCCAACATAGCATGGAAAAAAGACACAACAGAATTAATAGACAGTACTAGAGATAAGAAGTTGTGGAGAGACATGATCACCTAAGCCACCAGACATTGTATTAGAAAATGAAGTCGATTACAGGAACATCTCTAGAACGATATTCGGTGCCCTAATCTTTCACTTCCTTCTTTGATAAAGCGACTCAAAGATTTTATAATGTTGATAGGCAGTAAGAACATAAATACAATAAAACAGTTGATCTTTGTTGTAAAGTTACATCTCTAGATGTCACATAGATATCAAAGGCATTTCCTCAAACACGATCCGTCATTTTGGAAGATGACCATTACAGATAACTCCAGAAAAATTTGACAAAATATTAATTTAAATTATTGCGTCCCCTGGAATAATTTCAAGAATTAACGTCGGACTACCTTTATTAGAAACTCGTACCCCCTAGCATATTTCGCTGCGTTGTTATGCATCAAGTATCCATGCATCTTCATATCAAACATTCAACCCATACGAAAAGACATTTTATATTCGCTTTACTTTCTTACTTATCTGTTCTGTTATTTTCGTGCAGTTTTGTCTTAAGAAAAACCTGGTTGATTTAATTATTCGCACACTTAATTTTTTTTTGATACAACAGACTGCTGAGTGTGTTGAATTATAAAATATATAATATAAACCCATAACGCCTTGTGCCTAGATATTTGTTATTAACACATTTCTTAGCTATTTCTTTGATTAAGACTTTTTAATTTCACTTCTACGAAACTACAAAGTATCGTAACACACAACATGTAGGTTTGGACACGTTTTCAGGATAAAACTTGAACAACCAACAGCACGGTCATCCTTATAATGCACACTACCAAGAACAAAGAATGACCCCGAAAACGACTGATCATAGGAAAAGAGTGGCAGGCATTTTAAGAGTGCTCGAGGCTTGAAAATAGAAATCTAACTTGTGTCGTAGTCACCACTTCCGACTCCGACATCACGTTTTGCTCCTCTGATAAAGAATGTTGGTTTGAAGTCGAAGCATTTTAAATATGAGGTTCTTGAGGTCTATATTTTTAACATGTTACATAACTTAACGGTATTTCCAGCTTATCTCCTCAATTCCAGAATACATTTCTTTTAAACAAAATTATTTAAAAATCGTGTAATTTAAATTATTATTCGTACAAGTATTATTATGAATACACGCAAGCAAGTTGCCTCATAAAAGACAAGAATGGAAAACTTGCTTAGCAATATACAAGAGCAAATGAAGGACCTTCTGAATAGACCAGCTCCACAACCCCCCCCCCCCCCCTCCTTCCCCCCCCTCTCCCCCCCCCCCTCCCCACAGACATCCAGCCAGCAGAAGAGCTACAAATTAACTGTGGAAGACCAATGAAGGAAGCCATAATGCTTTTAAAAGGTGAAAAAGAGTCTGGACCATATTACATTTGGCTTTCCAGCAGAGGCCATCAAAACAGATATTGACACGGCTACAGAGATGTTATATTAATTACTTGGTAAAGTCTTGAAATGGGAAGAGAAACCAGCAGAATGGAAGGAAGGATATCTGGTAAAGCTGCATAAGAAGGGAAACCTACAAGAGTGCACAAATTATAGAGGAATAATGTTACTATCAGTGTCAGGAAAAGTATTAAACAGGATTATCCTTGAGAGATTAAAATAGTCCATAGCCAAGAAACTGAGAGATGAACAAGCAGGTTTTCAACCAAACAGATCCTGTACAGACCAGACAGCCACTTTGAGAATAATAGTTGAACAAAGTCTGCAATGGAATTCACCACTATACACTGGATTTGTAGACAACGAAAAGGCATTTGACAGTATAGACATAGAATCACTTTGGAAATTGGTGAGGCACTATGGAGTTCCCCTGAAGATCATTAATTTAATAAAGAATACTTATGAAGACATGACATGCAGAGTTCTTCATGAGAGACAACTTACAGAACCTTTTGAGATAAGAACGGGAGTGCGACAGGGATGTCTCTTGTCTCCATTTCTTCTCTTACTAGCAATAGACTGGGTTATGAAAACATCGGCAGCATACAACAGAAATGGAATTCAGTGGAATCTATCTAAACATGTTAGATTATCTAGATTTTGCAGATGACTTGGCTCTCCTGTCCCATAACCGTAATCAGATGCAGGACAAAATGAAACCACTCGATGAAAGGTCACAGCAATCGGGTCTGAAAATACAGAGGGAAAAGATACAAATAATGAGAATAAATGTAGGAAATGATAACAGGGTTTAACTTGAAGAAACACCACTACAAGATGTAGAATCGTACACATATCTTGGCAGCAATATAGACAACTTGGAGGGACAGACAGTGATATCAAAATAGGAATACAAAAAGCAAGAGGAGCTTTCAGTGCATTGGGAAATATATGGAGATCTAGAGAAATCTGATCCAACACAAAGATAAGAATCTTGAACTCAAATGTCAAGTCAGTACTATTATATAGCTCTGAAACATGGAGAACAACAAAAACAGCAACCAAAAAGTTACAGACTTACATAAATGGGTAAAGGATTAAAATGGTGTGTGTAGCATGATGAAACAAATGCCTTACCATAAGAAAATCATCGTCCAGTCATATTCACGCACCCTCTCTTGTGTGTCGCGCAGATTTGCAAATGGCGAGATAGCAGAATAAAATTTTGTGTTAACGGTATCATGGATTTATATAAATAGCAAACAGATGAAGTGAAGAAAAGTAATAGAACTTATTTGCATTTTATGAAGGCCATGCTGTTATCTTCTAAAGGAAATGGTACTATGTGCTTTAATGTCGGAGATATGCGAGGTAAAGTCTGAAGTAGAGACCTTCACAGTCGTGACTATCCGGTGATACTAGTGCTCTTCTCTGACACTGGGACTATATACTTGTCAGACAGAAATCTTCTTATGTTCTTTCAGTAAATACTACTGACTACTACACTCATTAAAACCTCGCTACACTGGGGGCGCGATCGCGGGATATACTTGTAAATCTTAAGCCACACTCTATCTACTATTTCTATCGTGTGCCACAAAATAGTTGAAAGTAAAATTTTTTTGAAAAACTTCAATAATAGGATTTGTTCTTAGAAAGTACCATAGAAGTACTGAGTAAATAGTTGACCCTTACAAAGTTGGGCGAATATTGTATGGTTCTTGGTTAATTAAGATTAATTAGAATTAATTAAGGTGTAGTAAAGTTACATACCCTACTCAACTTAAACATCATGGCTGACTTGGTGAAATTTAGGACTGCGATCATGAAGATGGGAAAGGAGCTAGGCTTGACAGGCGAGGCTCTTATTCAATATTCACAACGGAAGTGGATAAACATATGGATATGGAGGAAAGGAAGTTACAGATGGAAGCTGAAACCAAGAAATTAGAAGCTGAGAGAAGCCAATAAATTAGAAGCTGATAGAGAAGCCAAGAAATTAAAGGCTGAAGAAAGGAGGTTGGCAGCTGAGGCTGAAGAAAGGAAGTTACAAGCTGAGAGAGACCATGAGCTGAGAATAAGACAGCTTGAACTTCAGGCTACAGCTAGCACTAGTGGTAGTAGCTCACCTCACTCTGAAAGTAACTCAAACCAAAGCACCTCAAATGGAGCCATAAACTTCCATCTGGACCCCTTTGTGGAGAAAGAGGATGCAAAAGAGGCCCACCTAGACAGGTATGGAAGGCTTGCCTCTACATATGGCTTGAAAAAAGAAAAATGGAGTCTGAAGCTATCTCAAGGATTGATAGGTATTGCTTATGAGGTATTCTTGAAACTCCCCAAAGGAGATCAGGAAGATTATGAAGCCATGAAGCAGGCATTGCTTGTTCATTATAAACAAAACTCAGAGGCTTATAGGAAAAATTCCGAACTGCTAAGAAGGAGGCTGGAGAAACATATCAGCAGTTTACAGCAAGATTGGAAACTTACCTACTGAGGTGGTGTAAGTTAGGAAACGTCACTCAGGATTTTGAGGGGTTAAAGGAGATGATGTTAACAGAACAGCTACTGAATTCCATGGCCACTGAAACAAAGACATTTCTGGTATAGAATAAGAGAGATAGACTAAATGAAATAATCCTACATTATCACAAATAATGTCTTCCCGGAAACTTATTACAATATTTCGTCTTTCAGGTGCATGTCTGTAATAGGTCACCACCTTGATAATTTACTGCCCTGTACCTGTGCAAACAAACATTCATCGTGTGACCATCTGGGTTGTGTTCTCTTCACGCGAGAAATTAGGAAGTTACAATAGCCATATCAGCGATAACCACGCTTACGGGGCGATCTTGGTGTTAATCCGGCGCGCCAATGTCTGATACACGAGAATTTTACCAACATGACTGTCGGTCAATATTACATCCCCTGTCCACTCTCTCAGCAGGGATGACCAGGTAAACAGGCATGACGAATTATTACAAGAAGAAGCGTAAACAGTGACTGGGGACGTATTTCTGTGCTCCAAAAATGAGAAATAAGTAGATAATGGGGAAGAGAGAAGAAATGCGAAAAGGGGAGCGACGAATAACGTCACTGTCCCTTCTCCATGTATATCATCAGACCCATGAGTATTTTTTTATTTGGACATGCGCCCTAATATAACCGACTAGGTTGAACGGGACGCACCTCGCCAAAACGAGAGAAAATTTTTTTTTTTTTAAATTTCTCCATGTTTTTTTCAGTCACCCTCTTCAGATACCCCCGTGAACTACACAGGGCGATCATGCGTTTCGCAACAAGTAAACACTGCTAGAATGGGCAATGTACATCCGCTAAATACGCAAGTGTTAAAATAGTGTTTCACTCTCAATGTTCGATTATGCATCATTTTCTGTTACGCCATAATTTGAATGCGCAGATCTCGTGACTACGAGAAAGCTTGTTAATCATTTTAGACGTTGTTGAACTATCTAAAATAGACTTTGTAAACAAGTACCCAAGCTTGCGGTGTTTTTTGTAATAGATTGTTTAGTTGAATATATGAATCAGCCGAGTATAACATACATAAACATAAGAATAAAGATTTGAACCGATGACAGTAAAGTTTCATATCCTCAGATATTTTGTACAGAATCTGGTGTCTGTGGCAAACACACAGCAATAATCCAATTTTATTCTCCACCATATTGTACTTTCACACTTATCAATAATAAACTATACAGTTTGTTTATTTCATAGTTGATATCGTAGTCGAAATAAAGCAGACAATAAATACAATGAGAATTGGCGTGTAGACAGGTTTTACAATAGAACAATACACTTGAAACATGGGCCGTTGAAGGATCTAACACAACAACAACAAAAATGGAGTAACAAAATAATAAAATGGAATTGCATGATTTGAATTTCCAAAAAAATGCAATACAAGAGGGCTATCCATAAAAGCAGGAAGTGACGAAACTCAGTCGTACAGTATTTAGTTTTCTTAATCTTCCAATCGTACAGTTACCTCATCCAATACCATGATTCCCGCCGTAAGTACGCCGGTCGGTCACATCATCAGACCGTCATTTGCGCACTTTTTCTATTTTCGAGAGAGTACATTAACTTTCAACCACAGCTAAGGGGGTGCAACTGTGATTTAAAGTTAGACAATAATTGTATTGTTTCCCTTATATGTACTCTCCCGAAAATAGAAAAGTGCGCAAATGACGGTGAGCATGAACAGTTTGATTATGGAAAGAAGCAAACAACACAATTGATAAACAGTACATGAACTGGTTAACAGTCATAGACTGGGTGATGCGCCAGATAACAGAGGGCAGTCAAAGAGGAATAAGATGGACTACATTTTCTACATTGGAAGATCTGGAATATGCAGATGACATTGCACTACTAGCACATTCACATCAACACATCCAGGAAAAAACGGATAGACTTAATAAGTATAGCCAGCCGGTGGGCTTGAACATCAATTTAAAGAAGTCAGAGGTCATTTCGCTCAATGTGAGCAACCCTGAGCCCATATCAGTAAGGAATCAGCAACTGGTACAGACAGACACCTTCACATACCTAGGATGCATAGTAACACCAGACGGCGGGGCAGGCAAAGACATCAACATCAGAATGAATAAAGCAAGAACAGCCTTCTTTAGCCTAAACAACATCTGGAAGTCCTCTCAATACAGCACAATCACAAAATTAAGATTATATCAGAGCTGTGTGCTTTCTGTGCTTCTCTATGGTGCGGAATGCTGGAGAGTTACAGAGAAGGAAATGTCAAAATTGTCTTCTTTTCACACAACATGCCTAATAAAAATTCACCGAATCTTTTAGCCGAATATTATCACCAACCAAGATCTGCTTACTCGGAGTAAGCAAGAGGACATGCACATCATCATAGCTGGCAGACGCTGGAGCTGGGTTGGCCATGTCCTCAGAAGAGACCCCGATGCCATCACAAGAACAGCTATGCTTTGGACCCCTGAAGGAAAACGAAAGAGAGACCGACCAAAAACATCCTGGCGGAGGACTGTGAAGGCTGAGATGCAAAGAATGAACCAGAGTTGGGGCACTGTACGAAGGATGGCCACCGATCGAGCAAAGTGGAATCAATTTGTTCTTGCCCTACAAGACGCCACTAGGCGTGATGGCCACTGACTGCTTTGTCGGTCGGCGGCTAAGGATCAAAGAAGAAGAAGAAGACATGAACTGGAGATAGGAAGGTGCGGAGATGCAAATTAAATCAACAGACAATCAAGAGAC